>CAJQZJ010032984.1:5784226-5806783 GCA_907164525.1 Lophiomys imhausi | reverse complement strand
ATTCACTAAATCTAACTTATATTAACCTATCAGCCCCTTCAGGGAACCTAGACTTATTAGATAAATCTGTATTACAGTTCCTATGACTCTGGCTCAGGGAACATCTCCCAAGAGTGGGAGAAAGATTACAAGATCCAGAATATCAGGAAGTCTGTGATAAAACAAACTTTTGTAGAAATGACTTCATAAACAAAACTGGACCCATAATAATAACAATGGACATATTAACATGGAAGAGGGGAAATTTTGAAATATCCCACACCCTGTTTTTCTTTCTTTTTTTTTTTACTTTATTTTTTATTTCTTCAAGTTACATATCAGTCACAATACCTTCCCCATTCCCCCCCCCGTCCCACCCTCCCACCCTCAACCACCCATCCTCTTCCCTTTTTTTTTTTTTAACTTTAAGGTATTCTTATTTCCCTCAACAGCTCCCCCTCAGTCTAACACATGGCTCTTTCTCTTATAATTATAAACACAATACAAAACAACAGAGGTAATTAGGCCAAAGTTATGAGGGTTATATGGCATAGCCTACATTCCCAATGTCCAGTCCATATGTATTTGGCACCTGACTTTAGCATTCTACTATCTATCCATCTCCATGAGTTTAAAGTTCTATATCTAACTCAACTTTCATACTAACTTGTAACACAATTTTAAAAACATCTTCTTAGATCCAGAACACCCTCTTGATTCCTAAACAACTCAAAATTTAACTATGAGACTCTAGCTATCTATTCTTCAACCACTTCAGAGACTTGAGAGGGATAAATATATCTGATTATATAGGAAATACAGGGCTTGCAGCTTCCAAAACTAAGACATACCAGTGGCTGCCTGGACAGTTCCCATTTTCTCTCCATACATTACAGCATCGATCTTCAGTTGTTTGGCCCCGTTTATCTGACAGACATTGATTGTAGAGCAGGAATTATGAAGGACTTATATACCCTGTCTTGGCAGAGCTAGGCTGTCGACTTACCTGCTTCCAAGTTTTGTCCTTTTTGGACAGCATTCTGTCTACAGTTGGAGCAAGAGATTTTTCCTGCCAAGATATAGGCTTGTGACTAATTCAATCATCTCCCACTGGAGATTATTCGATGCTCATCTTCTACTTGGAGTAGAATAGGGGGTGCTGTCAGGAGTTGATATGTCTCAATATAAAAATAATCTGAAGTTAAGAAAACATCTTTGAATGCCATCTTGTGCAGATCTCTTGAGGTTTTTGAAGAGACCCTATCTATCTCTTATATTAGGATAAGCAGATGTTGCTTGTCTCTTAGCAGCTTTATTTCTGATTAGCTTAGAAAATAACTATAATAGACTGTCATAGTACCTAATACAATGACAGGCTTGCATGACTATTCCCTGTTTTTCTTATAAAGAGTCATCAGACCTGAGACCACATATAGAAAAATAACAAGAACAGAGTAAGCAGGTTATATTTTTATATTTGTGTCCAGATACACACACACACACACTCTCTCTCTCTCTCTCTCTCTCTCTCTCTCTCTCTCTCACACACACACACACACACACACACACACACACACACATGCATACTCAAACATGTGGAGTTTGTGTGGGTAGCCATAATAAC
The DNA here is from genome assembly GCA_907164525.1 of Lophiomys imhausi. NCBI lineage: Eukaryota > Metazoa > Chordata > Mammalia > Rodentia > Muridae > Lophiomys > Lophiomys imhausi. Next base: position 5,805,180 of record CAJQZJ010032984.1, on the reverse strand, counting down.
CAAAAAGAAAGAAGAGAGAAACTTCAGAGCAAAGGTGAGGCATAGAAGGAGTTAGAGGAACCAAAGGGGTGTGGAAATGATATAATTTATTTTAATTACAATCATATTTGAAAAAGTCAATAATATATTTTCTCATTTAAAAGTTCAAAGAAGTCTATGAAGGAGAAAGCAGAAGCAGATTAAATCTAAGTGCATTGCTGAACCTGAATTAAGTTACAAACTTGCCAAAGATAGATAGAAATTAAAGTTTCATTTTTATCTTTCTATCATAGAAGAGTTTCTGTATATTTACTAAGTGCTAATTTACTGTAAGCAGTGAAGCAAGAAGAGGCTAGGGAATTCTTGTCTATCTTACATAGAAAGTTACTTGTGTCAGTACATTGCAGTTTTATTTACCTTAATAAATGAATGATTCAAAGTTATACTATGGGGACATAAGGATGATTATGGTGACATTAGGTACTAAGTTTTAGACCTGTTGTTAAGAGAAAAAGTAAAAAATATCTTAGGTCATTTTTTTTGAGAAATAGATACAATATTTTGTTGTTTAATTTCATTTAAATCTTGGTAATTAGAAATGGTAACAGCTAGGAAAATGTAATGGAAAGAATGCAAGATCTAGAATATGGGGAGATTTTTAGTAGCATTATTCTTCTGTGAATAATATTGCCATTGCATTCATCAACTCACTGCAGCTGTTTTTATCTACACAAACCCACACAATACTGGACATATCAACATATCATTATATATGGGCGATATGTCCATGAAGATGCACCCCCTTCCTAATGGACTACTGACAGTAAATAATTGTTGGGGGGAGATGTATCATTTACTTCAGTGGTGTAGCAACTGATAAGTTGCCCTTGCCTCAGGAAATGACCTCCTGCCCATTCACAGGCCAGAAACATTCCTGAGCCTTGACTTTAATATCACTTATTCTCAGCACGTTGGTCACTTATTGGTTTCTGAATTAACCATTGCCTGATGAAGAAAGAAGTTCCTCTGACAAAGGCTGGGGCAGTGTTAATCTATGGGTATAAACAAGAATATTTGGAAGGCAGCTTGACAACGTTACTGTTCTGTAAAACAACAATAGATTTCCCCTTAGGGTCTATGATTTCCCCAGCTACAAAAAGTTTTCAGAACTAGGGATGAGTTCCTTGTTGTCCAACAGGCTTCTAATTCAATCAGGAAGTGGTTGGTTACCCCATAATAGCCATGCCACTACTTTACTAGAAGACACATCTTATCTGGAGTCTATTATTGCAGTTTGCAGAATTCATACTTAGATAAAGTTGTTGATGACATTCTTTTTTCCTCAAGAAGTTTGCATAGCATCTTTTGACACTATGAAGGCTAGGCAGTAGGGAAGAAGCTTCCAGCTCAGCTCCAGCTAACTGCGTCATGTGAACAAAGTGTGCATTTTCTTCATATATGGGAACTTAATCTAAATTCTATTTTTGAATTTTAATTATGCTGAGTCCTTCAGTTATATAATCTCTTAGTCATTGGGCTGTTCATATGCAATAGTCAGAAAAGGGTATTACAGACAGTTTGCCCAAGGTACTGCAAAAGAGGGTTTAATGCATTTGGGCATGTTTCTTTTCTACTATGTGTTATTTCTTGATAAATTTGATTAAAGACCCAGTCTTTACTGCCTTGCAGTCTTTGGTCAGTTCTTCATATGGTACTTGAAGAGTTGATAACCCAGATTTGTTTGTACATGATTCCTCTGTTTCTCTTCCTCCCTTCTTTCCTTCTTTCCATTCTATCTCTTTCCAACACTCTCTCTTTTCTTTCCTTCTGCATCATTCTCCCCTTTCCCTTCTGTCAGCTTCTCCCCATTCCTAAACCTGATCTAAAGACTTAGACTCACAAGTTGATTCTGACATTTCATGGAATGTGATCACACAGGGAGATAATTCTGTGTCTGTGTATGCCTGAGTACAGACCAAACTACATGTGTGAAGTTCCAGCCAATGAAATATTTCAATCCAGAATTCTCCAATTTCTCTACTTGTATTTGGGAAAAGTGCCAATGTTTGGTTAAGCCAAGTCCTGCTGGTGCTCTTGTCAAGAAAACATAAAAATGCAATGTCAGCTGATAAAAAAAAAGAAAAGAAATGTTAAGAGTTTGTTTAGAATTATGTTCCCATGAAGCAAGTAAGACTTTGAACTTTTTCAGTACAGGGTGCTGGAGGGGCATTAGATCATGAAGTGAGTTAATTTTCTTTTATCCAAAATGATACCTTTCTGTCTTGATATTTTTTCTCCTGCCTCACAGAAAGCCAGCACTTCGTGCAGGTGGTTGTGGTAGGGGTAATTGTGGATGGGCATTTTTTTCCTAACTACAAGTCTAGAGTGCCTTGTTCCAGTACTACCTTTTCTGGGACCTTCTGTGTCAACACTGCACTGCTCAACCCAGCAAACATGCCCATAGTCTGCTCAAAACAAATGTACTACTACAACCAATGGCAGCCAGTCTGGGTCTCAGAGGGCTTATTTCTCTGACTCTTCAGAGTGACTAAGTAGAAATCCATGCCTCTAGGTGGTGACTTTAACCGTACATTTGTGTAGCCAAGGCTCAGATCTGGGAGACTGTTCTTTGCCTGCCCCATGACTTTTACCAGATCAAACTTGAGCTATCCAGGAGAATTTATGTAATTTGTTTGTCTGTAATCATATCTTCTTCAGCAAATTTGAACACGACTTTTGCCACAGGGCACCCTTCAAACTCTGTACTTTCTCTGTAGCCTATCATTTCAGAGTTCTCTTTATGTCATTCTCATAACCAAGTATGATAGAGCTCCCCTGAACTGAGCCACACAATCTTAATTCTTTTAGAATCCAATAGTTAAAACACAGGAAGGATCATCCATCCACAAAGTCCATTAACAAGTCAAAGATTAGAGACCCTGCTCCCATGGGCACTCAATGTCCAGCAACTGTCACACTTACAGACTACCAAAAGAAAATAAATTAAACATATTATTTACTTAAATATTGGATACAGAAAACTATTTATATCTGAGAACAAAGGAAATATTTCTAAAGTTAAAATTCTCAGAAGTCAACCAAATATCAACCTTGAAATCGGGCTTTACTACAGAAAGCAACTGAAGCAAGCTATGGTATGCTAGCATTCATCTATATAGTTTTCACAGTTCAAGAATTTCCCATATTAAATTCCTTGTGTCAAAATTATCCCCTGGCTTCTATCTTTCATTTGTCCTCATAACAATATGGTACATTAGTTATTTTTTCAGGGGGTGCATATTAAATATTTTCAATGTAAACTAACTTTAATCTTCTTAAAATATTTTTTTAATCTCCTGCATAATTCCAAATATTATCAGAACTTAGTCTCATGACACCAAATAACAATTCAACTTAGGGAATTTAGAAGAAGAGATCTGGACAGCTGGTAGTTAGGTTTATGTCTAAACCCAAAAGTCATTTTAGACTAAAGCAAGTAAAAAAAGGAACAAGTGTGAAATCTGCAAAACATGTTCTTGTTTTTATGTGAAAAACTTTTCTTTGAACTATTTTGTTATATTTTGAATATTCAAATTATTTTAAAATATTCATTAAGGAAAAGGATTGGCTACTTTAAAATTCTATGAGCTTAAAAATGAGAAATGGGAAAATGCTAAAACCGGAGAGAGAAGAAGCAAAATGAATTTCACACATGTCCTAAGAGGCAGGTGGAAAATTGAAAAGGCAAGGCGATCATCAGGAAACGCATTCTGGGAGCTTTCCAATAAGGCAAAACCGCTATCCATTCGGGCTAGACCGAGGTTTCTTTGCTGACCTTTGAGTGTTATTTATATTTGTGTCAGAAAATGCTAAAAGGCAAAGCTGGGTTGAAAAGGACATTTTTTGTCTATGGATTTCAGATTTCTTCAGTTCTTTCAATTCTTGGAAAGCAAAACAGAAGAATTCCTGAGTAAAGGCTTTCTGGTAAGTAGCTGTGAAAAGTTCCGATCCCTTAATAGGATGAAGAGGAACCAGGATAAAGCCTTTCTGGTATTGCAGAGTAGATGAAAGCTAGAGAGCATCTACCTTCGAAATTCCCCCGAGGGAGGAGGTCTTTTTTCAACTTTACTGGCAAAGAAACAAACAGCTTCAGAAATTGAATACCCTGAACCTAAAAGCAAGCTACCCTAGCTCTATCCAGCGATGGAATTGACTTGACAATAGGAGAGATGGTTTTATGTATAGGAAACACGGTGAGTTAGTGACTCCTTTAGCTGCAAGCTGATAGAAGCATTCCCCTTCACTCTCACTCTCAAACATGCAACTCACTGCTGTCTTCCCAGACACCTAGATCACATCAAAGAATATGCATTAAATAGTGCGATTCTTAGCTTGTGGAAGCAGATTACAGCCGAAACATGCAACTATCCAGACTGGTTTTGTTGAAATTGTTGAACGCCTGAAATGTCATAAAAGGCCTACATACCAGACTTCAGAGCCTGTCTTTATGGCTATGTATTGCATAAAGATTTTAGAGCTGATTTTAATTACTACAGTTCCCGGTTTTCAGATTTATATTCTGTGAGTAAAGAACACAATATATTTGTGAGTTTTTTCATGACTATTAAAACTTAATCCATGAGGTCTAATGCATGAAATTTTAAACCCCATGCGTAGTGAGCGTCCTCATCTTACCTCACTATAACTCACACCTCCTATACTCTTTACCATTACCACCGTGGAAGTTTACAGCTGTGATTTAGCTATGGTTTTAAAGGAAAGGTCACCTGTGAAATTTACAGCAAAATTTTTATGGTTTTGGGGTATTATAGATACCTTTTTAAGTTACTGTATACTCTCATTTTACATTTAGTGACATTTCATTCAATGAAAACTGTCTTCTAAAATTTTCCTTATCTTGACAGTCATCTTCAATTTTAAAGGAGATGTGATCCTTATTGTTGGGCATATCTTTGTATAATAAATATTATCCCCATATATATATGTGTGTGTGTGTGTGTGTGTGTGTGTGTGTGTGTGTGTGTGTGTGGTGTGTGTGTACTTTTCTCACAATTACTGTAGATTTTATTATGGATTAGGAGATTGCAAATAAGGTAATTTTGCATAAATATATGTAAACATACTGTTCTAAAGAAAAGCATTATATCTCATCACATACCTCCTCCGAAAGATTATTTCATTAATCTTTTTTGTAGTATTATTTTAGCTTTTCTTCCTTCTAGATTCTTTCATAGTATCTTACATTTTCAATTATTCCTCTCAAATGGAAAGTCAAAAATTGAGAATGATGACTGTCATCAGTTTCAACACCACCATATTCCTTGCATTCATAAAAATGCATTTCTATTAATCAAATAATAAGTATTCATACCCTTTTAATCATTTTCACAGTATTTAGCACTACTAAGTTATATTTCACAGGGACATCTATATAGGCAGTCACTTCTACTATTTATATAGAAATAATTTTTGCATATGAATGTATGTCTTCATCTCTCTTCTTTGTATCTATTAGATTTTGATACATTGTAAATATAAATTTTAGTGTTTTTTAGCTCTGCTAGCCTGTTTAAATATCTATAGATTTAATAAGAAGGCTATCTTTCTTCATTGAAAAATACTATATTTAGGTAAAAGACATGTCACTGGGTATTGGAAGATGCCTCTCAGCTTTTTGATAACATATCCATTGTGTGTGTGTGTGTGTGTGATGAAACCTGGAAGTTCAAGTTGGAATTACACACATAGATGCATCTACTGAGTTTCTTAATCCATATTCATTTGTTTTGCTTATTTATTGAACTACTAACTCTTTAGTAAGTAATACAAAATCATCTGTGTTTTACACAGATATAAAATTATTAAAAGGTCATGATGAAGAAAACAAAAATTTAAATATAGTGAGTATACTTATAAATTTATATACAATAATATGAAAATAGAGGATCCTACATTTTTACCTTTGAAAATTATATGTCACAGAATTGAAATTATGCAAACATCCATCTCATTAGAGAACCTCTTAAACACACTCTGCGTAAGCCACAGGGAAAACCATGAGGTTTATTTGATTATTCACAAGTAGGTTTCATTTTGAAAATAAAAAGTAACTTGCAAGAAGTATGCAATCAAGAATGAAAATTTAATATTATTCTAGAAATAATAAAACTAAGTGTATATGACTTTTATTTTGAAATAAAACACCTGACAAAATAAGATTTGAACACTTTGGGATTGCATATCACATGTCATGCATATCAGTTATTTACATTACAATTCATAACAGTGGAAAAGTTGCTGTCATGAAGTAGCCATGAAGTAATTTTGTGTTTTGTGGTCACCACAACATTAGAAATTGTATTAAAGGGCAGAACTATTAAGAAGGTTGAGAATCACTGCTAGGAGATAGTAATTTGTTGAAAAAAATATTGGCACCTCTATGACAGAGGAGCAAATTTCATTTTGTGTTTCAGCAAAAATGCAACCAAAATAAAACTCCTTCTAAGTCAAGAGTTGATGAGGCAGAAGAGTCCTGTGGTTGGTGCAGAAAGTTTCAATTCCTGTGGAGGTGCAGAAACTTAAACTACAGTGGAATTGTGGTTTCAGAGGTCCTGCTCCTCCATCTCTATGCTGTATTATCTTGTAATTACCTGTTCTTTCCATGTAAAAACAGGAGGTGTGGATCTATTTTTAAGGCTCATGTAAGAGGGTAAGAGAAATATATAAATTAGCGTTAGAAAATCAATACTTAAAGAATTGCCTACATTGGGCCTGGAGAGAGAGATCAGGTGGTAAAGTACTTGCATTGCAAGCAGGATCTCTATATTAGATTCCCAGAATTTACATCTTTACAAAGGCAAGCTTGACCATGCAATTGTAATCCCAGCCTGGAAAAAGCAGAGGCAGGCAGGCCAATCCCTGTAACTCATTAGCCAGTCTAATTAACTCATCTGTTGCTTAAGGCCAGTGAGACCTAATCTCTAAACAGAAGGAAATGGTAAGGCATCAGGGATCCTGAAGCCCCATATGCACATACCCATATTCACACAAACAAGATAAATCGCAAGTAAAATTATGCACACATAGACATCCCTTCGAAAAACCTATATCATTAACAAATTAACTATACAGTATCAATTCTCATCACTTAATCAATGTAATCACATATCTACCAAGGTAGATAGATATAAATAGCATTCTAACAACTGCTTCTAAATATGAAAATAAGAGAATATAGTTGTTGCTGAGAAGCGTTTCTGCTGATATTTGAAATATTACATAAAACTGATGTATGTTTGCATATGTTATGGATAGTAAGAAAGAAGATTATGCCTATCAAGGCTTAATACTCTCTGGGAGTATATTTTCACAAAGAATGGTTGGATAACTCAAAAACACTTAGTTGAGAATTACAGGTCTGTATTATCTGGAGATGACAAATAATTTTGTAGATTTTATGTCATCATCTTTTTGTATTTACCTATAAAATTAATACGTATTTTTATTGATATATTTTTTCAACATAATACTTTTTATTGATTTTTTGGAAATTTCTAATCATACACTGCTGTCCCACTTATTTCCCGGTTCTTTCAAGTTTTCTCCTACCTCTATGACCTTCCTCCCAAGAGAAATTTAAAATGAAACTAAAAATTAACAAAACAAACAAAAAACTCATCTTGCTCATCCCTCACTGCAATGACCTACTACTCTATTGATCACAGCCTTCTCCCACACTAGGCACAGCTACGGAGTCTCAAGTTCCACATTCCACATACCGTGCAGCTCCTTAGTCTTTCCTGCCTCTCCATCACCTACTGTTCTTCATAGTGACATTGGAATCTGCAATGTGCCACAATTATACACTTTTTCTCAAACAGATTTACTTGCAAATGTTCATTGCAATGTGTTATTGGTCTGGTTCAAGGATTCTGGCTTGTGCTACACCCCAGAGATCCTACAGCTTTGGTTCCACAGGACCTGGCCCTGCATGTACCCTAGTATCTCATAGATTAGGTAGATGTTAGGGTATGCTAAGTCAATGTCAAAGCCCTGGATCTGTACCTGGGAGGTAGCTGAGTAGGTCAGCCCAGTCCTGTACAAGGGCCCCTGCTGTTGAGCAGCCAGTGAGGAACAAGGCCAGTTTTCTCATGTCCTGGACAAGACAGGGGAAAGGCCAGGTCAGCATGGCCCTTGGGAATCAACATGGCTTCAGCCAACAGCCCAGATCACGGACATGGGAATGACTTTCTGTAGTAATACGTTCCACCAAGATCAACACAGCCTCTGGACATATCTGGACTACACACTCACTCATGGCCCTCAGCAACTGCACAGACCATGGGCCTCATTATCGCCTGAGGTGACTATACATGCCACTCATACCAAAATGCCCCTGCCTGCTCCAGGGGCAAAGTCTGAAGGCATCACCACATCATCCATCGGTCAGCAACACTGACCACTACATCCACATGGATCTGAGGCTTCATCATGGCCTGGAAGCAGCACAAACCACAAACACCAACATGGTATCTGGTGGTTTCTTGGATCATGGTGGTCCTTCCAGAAGATCCAATCCAGGAAGTGAATCTTTCCTCATCTCCAGTTTCTGTTGTTACTCATGGCCAGGCAGCATGTTCCAGGTCAGAGGATCTGTCTGCCTGATCACCAGACTGCTGCAAACAGCCCTGCCTACCCTACTGGGTAATGACAGCGTGTGGACCTCAGTACAGTCTTTCAGCTGTCACCTACAATTCTGCCTCGCTTCCTAGGGTACAGACCGCTCTGTCTTTCTATCGTTTTACCTCTTCACCACGTGTTTGATCATCTGAGGGGCATCCTTGGTCCATGTGGCAGGGGTGGCCTAGGTGTCTCATAGCCCTTGCTGCCCCACCATTTTATTATGACCATTTTCTTAGTTGTTATATTCATCTTTCTTCGTGCTGTTAATCTATGGCTGTGATGTTAGATATAACTTTAACTACTAGACAAAGCTGCTCCAGTAGAGTAGCTCTGGGAGAAATTGATCAAATAAAAATAAACATACTTAACTAACATTGAATAATTACTGAGAACATGTCAGAAACTATGAAAATCTAAATGTATGATGCTTCATTTCATGTTTGGAAGGAATCTACTAAAGACATTTTATTATTTCTCATTTTTTGAGAGATATTCTCAACCTCATAATCGCTAAGTAACTTGATTAGTATGAGAAAGGGTATGATTGACCTAAAGACATTAGGATTTTCACTTTGAACAAGGTAAATGTTTTGGCTGATGTAGGTTTTTAAATATAAATCAAATAACCAGTATTTTCTTAATTTTCAACTTTTCTATGTTTGACAAAGAAATTTTATGTGTTCAAGCTGTACACATGATGCTTTGCAGTTCCTTGAAATATTGTCTCATTAAATTTAATCATATAATTTATTATCTTCTATAGTTACCATCTTTTAGTGCTCATGTTTGTGATGGGACAATAAGGACCTACCTGCCTAGTAAATTTCTAGCTTAAAATTCATAATTAGAGTATAGGAATCATACTACACATGCAGTCTCCAAAATTCAATCATCACATAACTTAAATTCTATATTTCTGATTAACATCTCTCCACTTTACATCAGCCCCATTTCTGGTAACCACTCATATGATAATGTCAAATGAATTAAAATAAAAAAAAGAAGGAAGGAAGGAAAGAAGAAGGGAGGAAGGGAGGGAAAGAAAGCAAAACTAAATAATTGTTTGAGTAGATAAGTCTATGTATTCATATATTAGATGTATGTAAGATCCTAAAGTTTGGTGAATATATTCCCTCTCAACTGGAAATTGAGCTTAGGATAGACAAGCACTCATTTTGATGAAAACTGTTACACCCAAACAACTATATTATTGCTTTTGGAAGAGGATTTATTTGATCATCTAAAAATAGAAAAACTTCAGATGTTATTTTTCCAGGAGAAAATAATTTCTTAAAGTAATATATTACATAGTAAGTCAATATATAAATCAAAAAAATGGTCATACTGTTCTAGTTATTATTACAAAGAAGGAAAAAATGTCTGAATTGTACAGTGTTGATAGAGGACAGTAGCTTGTTACCCAACCTTTTAATTATTATTAAACACTTATTAATTTATTTTTGTTTTTTTTTTTCAAGACAGAGTCTCTCTGTGTAACACCCCTGACTGTCCTGGACTTGCTTTGTAGACCAGGCTGGCCTCAAACTCACAGAGATCTGCCTGTCCCTGCCTCCCGAGTGCTGGGATTAAAGACGTGTGCCACCACACCTGGCTAAACACTTGTTTATTAGTAACTATATTCACTTATAAAAAATATAAACACTTACTTAACTACTAATCCTACAAATGCCTACAACCCCTATGACCTAACCACTAAACCTATTGATAACTATTTCAACTATTTTCATAACCTTTTAGAAGGATACATACAGTCTCTGGGGCAGGTCCTCAGTCATCAGGAACACAATCTCTGGGGTAGACCCTTTAATACACTTAGCAGTCTTTTTTCTGGAATACCTCAGACGCATATGCGTCAGGGTAAATTGTCTATGGTGGTTTCACCTTAAGTAAGGCTTGAGGTTTTCTTCTCTGGGAGACCTCAGCCATCTATAGGCCAATTACTTCAGCAACTCTGCTGCTCTGCCTCAGGCTTTAAAGCTGGCCACGGTTTCTTCAGGCCACTGTTCAGACAGGTCAAACCCCTCTAGGCAAAGCTGAGCCACAGGATTTAGTCCTTTGCCTTTTGCTGTCTTGCTGAGGCTTTCTCTGCTCACCAGCTTCTTTCTGCCTCAGGGAGATCTGGCCATCAGTCCACCAGCACTTTCTCCATCAGAGGATACAAACTACTCATCCTTTCTAGCGTGTGGACTGGCTAGCATCCGAGCTCTCTAGCATGCCGCTCTCTAGCATGGAGCGCCTAGCATGCAGCTCTCCCAGGCTCATCCACTTGTCCTTAAATAGGATCGCTCCTTGTTCCACCTGCTGTGGCTTAATTTGGGCTCTGCCCACTTAGCAGCTGAAAACAATGCCAGCTCATAAAGTCTTTCATTGTTTCAACTGGCTTCAACCTAGTTTTTAGTCCATAGGCTACCCTGTTTCAAATGACTTTCATCCTTGTTTGTAGTCCACAAGCTGATAAGCTAATTGCCCACAGTCAAGTGGTTCTTCATGCCCCAGAATAAGAGACTGTATCAGAAACCTAGATATTTACTAAATCTAATTTATATTAATCTAACTCCCTACCGTAGCTGGCTGGCACTTTTAGCCTTTCCAATGAACCTCCAAGGAACCAAAAGTACAGAGAATCATCATTTGAAAATATTTGAGAAAGTCATCACAGGGACACTACATCTTTTATAATTTCTGAAAGGCTTATAAATACATTTATGGTTAATTAATTTAAAATACTCATCAAGAGGCTACCATTTTGATATTTGTAATGGTACTAAAATTAATAAAACATAAATCTTGAGCTCATATAACTTATAATGTAATTGACAAGTTTTTTTAACAATGAATCTAGGATTATAGATTCAGTGTGTTAAGTATGTAATGGAATGAATGGGGCAATAGAAGGGGAAGAGATGTTCTAAAACATATAATTATAGTTTGGATATTTTTCTGAGTTCTGGGAAAAGATTAAACCCAGGACCTTTCACATGCTAGGCAAGGTTCAACCACAGAGCTGCTGCAGCCCCTCAAGATCAACTCTAGAAAGACCGACATAATTAAGAAGGACAAGGAATGCAGGAGAGGAGAGGACATACTGAAAATGCAATTATTTTAGTATCCTAATGAGTAGTTATTTGAAAAAAATGAATCAATTTTCATTCTTCAAGGGCTTTTTAATCTTTTCTGATTTGTTGAAATTAAATTCATTATTATGATAATTTCATTATTTTCTGATTGAAAGATAAATGTCCCTGAGAATAATAGTATAAAGAAATGAAATATTTTCTACTTATTTTGTTTTTATATTAGGCTGTCTTTTATTTTCCAAATTAAAAAACAACTCTACATTTTAGTCCTAAGTTTCATAAAGATCTAGACAGAATGTAGAGGTATATTATCTTAGGAAAATCTTTGAAAATCCATATGCATCTGCACAGACTTGAATTTCTGATGATTAGTGGGAATTTACAGTTTTTAAGTGACTATGTTTTTATGTATTTATTTTAGTATTTCATCCTGATATTGTAACGTTTTGTTACTATTCTGCTCAAATAATTACTTCACGTTCCATGAAAGAATGTGAAAAAAACAAGCAATCATTAATTGTCATGCAGAAACTGTCCAGGTTCTGATACAATCTGAAAATCTGAGATACTTGATTCCTAAATAACTAATTAAATTCTCCAGTAGTCTATTAGAATAATGAGCTACAAGAAAAAAAGGTTAAGACAGAAGCAAATGCCAATTAGCAGTACAGCAGAATAGTTTTACATCAGAAGAAAACACCATAAACCATGATTCTCTATGTGAAAATACATAAAGGTCATATGTTCTTGTGAGTGATCATTTGGCAACCAACAATGTGCTTAGAGTTGCAATCTAGGAAATATCATAGTAAAAATCATTTTAAATGGAGAAAATAAGAATTGCATACACAGGACAAAAAGAATTAACAAACACCAGTATCTTTGCTGTGGATGAATCATTTTCTTTAAAATGCAACTTCCTCTCAAATTCTAACACAAGAAAAGAGTTGTTAGCTTTGTTTGGGTATTTTTGTATTAATGCTGACTTACTCTTTATAAATTTTCCTTTAACTTGACATAAATGTATGGACTACAGACTAAGAACTCAGAGTATTCTGTCTTGTTTACAGGAGTCTAGCTGATTTATCTGTAAGCACTAGCTATGCCTATCCTGATAGCATGTGCTGTAATGATCAATGAGAATGAGATGTGTTTTCTGACCAACCTTATATAAAATGCTGGAAAGTGAGAGATTTCAGAAGGGACAGTAATTTTTACCTCTGTTTGGAAGAAATACACTTTACAGCCTTTGACCTTTTACTGTTCTCTTGTGGTTAGTCATCACATCATCTGATTTTATAAAAAGCAATCATTCCAAAGTGGCATAAAATAAACTGAGATATCAAGAAGAAGATGAATGTATCCAGCAACACACACTCCACACCAGAAAAGGAAAGTCCAGGCTCTTACTATAATGTATCATTTCTCTAAAGTTGTCATTATATCAAATTTTAAATAAATATTGAAGTGCCAACTCATTATTGCTGCCAAGGTCTGAGGCTATATTGCCAGACATGCTTCTGTATATTCACCCAGACCCAAGCATACACATAGATAAGAATGAATAGATATGCTATTGTACTCCTGTTAACTTATACTACTGTGAAAATGTGGAATTCAAAAGGCTTGAGAGAAGCTCAAGGTCAATGAGCATGCATCCTTCACTTCCTTTAGTGACCTTACAATACAACATGCTGTTTATATATCTTCTATAGAATTTTAACTATTCAGTTAACATGTACCTTTTAATGAAGTATGAAAATACAGAAATCTCATTACTTATATAACATTAATCATGATCTTAAACACAGTAGTTCTATGTTGCAAAACAATATCCTCCAAAATCAATAACCATACATAAGTTTTAGACATTTAAATGTTCAAGTATGGCACTTTGTGTAGCTCAGTGTTGTGTCTGACAAATCTGAAAAAATCCTGAGCTCAATTCTTAGCACAATAAATAAATAAACAAATCTGTAAGTAAATATAAAATCTAACCACTTGCCAAAGTTTTACATTTACAAGGCACTGTAGAAAACTTACATATATTTTATTTCTTCAGCCCATCTATTTTGTTGGTATTCTTACTATGTAAGTTTCCAATGTGGATATTCAGGAAAAAAGCTGTAGAAAAAAATGACACCACAGAAAACTAAATGATTAGAAACTTAATACCCTACTCCAGACCCAACATTTTATCTCAAGAAACATTAATCTCCATTCATAGCAATTTTAGTATCGTCTGATCATAATATTAAATATAAAACCAATATCATTCAGGATTCTCAGTTTAAGGTGACAAATATATGTAGTTTTATGTGGAAAAAGTTGATCTAGAAACCCTCTTATTCATCATATACGTGGTTCAAGTCCCACATGTGGTGACTCCAAGCACTGCATGACCACACCTAATGAACAGGCTATTTATGCCATTAACATTACTGGGTTCAGGTTCCAGGAACATGATGTGGCTATAGATTAAACTGACTGTCATTGGTTCTATGACCAGAACTAAAATAACAGCCCCTCATGGAAATCCAATGACAGCCCCACTACTCTGTCAGTGAACTGGACAACAAGCTGAGCATGCTTCTGCCAAAGAATGTTTCAACTGGGCATGTGTAGTGTTCAGAACTCTGAGAACCCTCAGAACCCTATGTCACAACCTCAATGGTTAACAGGAGCATGATCTTCCTGTTTCTGCATGGGGTTATGTAACTCCTAAGATAAGAGTGCTTAGGGCATGGCAAGGACATACAAAATGTACTTCAAAGTCAGGAACAATAAGAAGTCAGAAAAGGACAAGCAGAGACAAATGAAATTCAAGCTCTTCTCTTGTTAACTGAATAAGAATACCCATCAGGAAGTGAAACTGCAAATTAATTAATAACTGTAGTTACTAGTAACTATAAACTATAAGATTAAGCTGGCAGAGTAGCCGGCAGCTTGGCAGAGGAGCAGGTGGCCTGGCCCGTGTGCCTTAAGTGGTTGCCCTGGAAAAAGAGCCCCAGGACCAAGGGTGACCTACACCACCTGTAACCTAAACTCTGTTAATTAATGTAAGTTGTTATATTAGGGTAGTAGAATTACCTGCAGCTTGGTGGGAGCTTCGCCTGGGCTCGAGGGGAGTCCGGGAGTCTGGAAGTCCAATGGCTGGGGATTGTTTGGACTGAGGGCCTATAAGCTGCCACAGTCTTTTCCCCAATAATTAAATACACTGAGACCTTTTAATGTTTTAATGCTTAGCCCTTAGCTGGGCAGATTCTCAATTCGCTACTCTAAGTTAACCCGCATCACCTAATCCTAAGCCACCATGTGCCTTCAATTACCTTCCAGAATTCTCCAGATGTCTATCTCCTTCTGTGTCTTCCAGAGGAAAGAGAGATTCTCTGTGTGTGCCCAGGGTTCCTGTCTAATCTCAGGAAGTCCCGCCTTCCTATACTCTTTCTGCCCAGCTAATTGGCCATAAGATACTTTTATTAACCAATCAAGAGAATGCCTCAGAAGGGGTGGTAACCAGATCTCAGCATTGAATTTGACCTATCAGAAACAATGATACTAGACCTTCCCTCAACAAAGAAGAAACTTGCAAAATGTATTTAGCCTGCTTCCAAGTTTTGTCCTTTTTGAAAAGCATTTTGTCTACACTTGCAGCAAAGGGTTTTTCTTACCCAGTGACAAGCTTGCCACTAATGCACCCATCTCCAAATGGAGATTCTTCGATGCTCATCCTCTACTTGAAGTAGAATAGGGGGTGCTGTCAGGAGCTGACATGCCTCAATATCAAAAATATCTTAAGTTAAGAAAGTATCTTTGAATGCCATATTCTATACAACTTTTGAAATTTTTGAAGACCACCTATCTATCTCTGAATATTTGCATAAGCAAATGTTGCTTGTCTGTTAGCAACTTGATTTCTGCTTAACTTAGAAAACATCTACGATAAACTATGCTAGTAACTAAAAAAATGACATGTTTGATCGACTATTAGTTTGCATTTCTTAATTATCCTAAACAGTTTGTGACAGTTGCTATCAAAAGGTCAGAATTTCACATTTCATTATTAAGTACCACCTAAGCACAATACCTTAAAAAGGGTTAACCTTAATTTTGTATCAATATACAAAGATGATTTCAAATGTAGCTAAATATAATCTTAATTTTGTATCAATACACAAAGATCATAAGTCGAGAGCCTAGCTCTGCCAAGACAGGATAGGCAAGTCCTTCAAAATTCCTGCTTTGCAATTAATGTCTGTCATAGATGCTGAACCAAGTGGCTGAAGATAGATGTTATAATGTATGGAGAGAAATTGGGCACTGTCCGGGAAGCCAGTTGTCTGTAATTTCTTATTTTTGGAAGTGCTGGCTCTGCACTTCCTGTATAATCAGATATATTTATTCTTCTCAGGTCTCTGATGTGGTTGAAGGCTATATAGTTATATTCTTACAGTTAAATTTTAAATTGTGTAGGAATTAAAAGGATGTTCTAGGTCTAAGAAGATGTCTTTAAGTAGGTAATGCAAGTTAGGGTGGAAACTGAGTTAAGTATAAACTTAAACTCATGGAGATAGATAGATAGTAGAATATAAATATTAGTTGCCAGATATGTATGGACTTGACATTGGGAATGTACATTGTACCTTATAATTTTCATAATTGTGGCCTAATTATTAAAAAGAAGAATTATGAATTCTGGGAGAAGGGGGAAATGGTGGAGGGTGGGGAAGTGAAGGGAGGAGGGAGGGGACTGTGATGGAGTTGTAACTTGAAGTAATAAATAATCATTAAAAAAAAAGAAAAAATGCATTTGGCCATATAACTTCACAACCTCAATGGTACAATCTAAATAAATTCCTGGATGTCAATACTAAACACATTCATTATTACCAAAATAATTAGCATATTCTGAGCTAATGTTTTGGTTGTTGATGATGATGATTTTTGCTCTCTTTCTCAGTCTCTCCCTCTCTCTCTCTTCCTACTGCTATCCCTTTCCAGGGTGTCAACATGTTGGCAAACCTGTCTTAAATTCACTATCTTTATATCCTAGCCTTCCCAGTATTTGGGGACAAACCATCACATTCAGTGCCTTTAATTACTCTTAAGCCATTATGCTGCCCTATCTACCAAGAAATTTTATGAATTTTTTATCATGTTTCATGCAATAGTGTAAGTAATAAAGATATCAATTGGCATAATATTAACTTTATAGATCTTGTCCCATTTGAAAACTTAACAATGTATTAAGGCATTTAAAACCAATGCTAATAATAAGCATTGATATGGAAATTATATCCTTGATATAATACTAGCTGTCTCCATAAAGTGGTAATCTGACTTTACATAGAGGTGTTCTGTTATCAACACACACACACACACACACACACACACACACACACACATTTATCATACACAAACATAAACTTCAATAAACAATAAATAACTATTATACTGAGGTAGTATTCTTACTTGATACACTCCCAAATATTGATAATGGATTTCTAAATTTTCTTCACAGTTTGTCTATATTTGTTTTTTTTTATTTTAAAACTGTTAATATGGCAAATAGAGCTTCAATTTTTCAGCATAAATCACATTCTTCATCCATTTTATATAGGGTGGTGTTCTAGCTAGACATTCATTGTTTATTTCTGAGTAGCTTATATGAAGTTTTCTTTGTTGAAGATTTCAAATGCTATTTATGATTTTGACCTGCCTTGTCAGATTAGCTTAATTAACCATTAATCCTTGGTTTGGATATTTATCTCATTTTGGGGGGAATTCTAATGACTGAGACCTTCCTAATATGAGCCATCAGAATCTCAGAATAAACTTTTGATCACCATGCTTCTGTAGAATTATAGAGTTCAGAAAGTTCTTAAGCCTGAATTGGCTTGACCCAAAGGTCATGTCCTCCAGTTTGGAATCACATACCATGAGTCTTGCCAAGATGATCTGCTTGAAACTCATTTTTATGTGCAAGTACACACACACACACACACACACACACACACACACACACACACACAGATATAGATAACTATAACCTATTTCAATAATCAGAGGTCCAGAACTATTTTGAAAGATAAATAGAAATACAGTGGTATCAAATTATATATAAAATGTAATCTCAACATATTTTGAATATTAAGAATAGAATTGCTGTCTTACAATATGAAATAAGAGCATTTTAAGGACAAAGCATTGGTTTGTAAGTGTACCTTTGCATTTGTTATATTTTAATTTAAACAACTTACTTAGAAATAAAATGCTTTTACACAATTCCCACAAAAATATATATTTCTTTGCTAATACCAAAGTATGAATTATCAGTTTACTCTTTATTCACATATGTACATTGCAGTCTACCTATGTTTCATATTATAATAATGTAACTTGTGAATTTTCTATGATAACTATTAAAATAAGTAATAAATTCAATCTAGTATAAGCAAATGAAGTCAGAGATCAAGAGAAATTAATAACTTACATGCAGATGATACTTCATAATATGACTTATCTAGGGAATATTTTATATTAGAAACTTTCATTGCTCTAGAGGCCTGAAACAGCATTAAAATATATTTTTTGATTATAAAGTAATTATAATTTTTCAGCACCATGGAAACACTTTACTGAAAATGTGGAAATGAGAGGGAATTGAACTGCTTATAGCATGTACTCAAGTACTTGTGAGTTAACAAAAGGCAATCACAGATTCCAAATAATCAACCAAATAAGAAAGTTTATGAATAACATAATAAGTAAACATAATTATTGAAATGACAGAATTTATCAAAATAACTGTGATAATGAATATTTAATAATAGCAAAATGGTAATGTGTATTAAAATATTTCAAATACATGTTTCACTAAAATGTTGAAGAGCTCTAGACTGGGACCAGACAGTCACAAGCCCAACAAGAACATTATGATGCAGTCTGAATCAAGGGTGGGTTTTTCTGGTATAGAAAACTAGAACTTATGCAGCTGTAAACTTTGATATTTACTATCTATAGTTCATATATTTATCAATAGGTTAAGAGTGAAAGTTTGTTTTTTTGAATATCACTCTTTATTTTGACACAGTAGCATTATATATTATGAAAATTTAAAAATACTTGTTCAACTACAGAAAATTATAACTACATGTATTACTTCTATCATTAAAAAAGAAAGAAAGAAATTAACAAAAAATAAAGAAATGGGATTATTGAAGTTTAGAAGTACATTGAGTTGCTTGGTTATGAACTGAGAGATATTTTCTATATAAAAACTCTAAAAATAAAACTTCCGTATGCTAGTACAAGTCCATTTAAATAGCAACTAATTTATGTATTTATAAATTAATTTAAATTCTGAGATTTGGAAGAAACTTTACCATCATATGATAATAATGGTATTTTACTTAAAATTTTTTTCTGTCAGAGAAATTCCTATGAATCTTCCTGTACTTTAAAATTATCATTTGCATAGAGAATGGAAGCAAAGAAAAAGATTTTCATGAAGATGAGAACTTTTTAAAAGTCCATTGAAAAGCTACTAACCATTGTCAGATTCCCATTTGAACTGTAGAATAATTAATTAAATTATTTACTAGTACTTATAATTAATTGGTTAGCAGTGTTAATCCCTAACTTGCCATTATAAATAAGCACACAGACACCTGATGGATTTTACAAGCCTTAGCCTGGATTGAGCAATCTTGGCCCATCTAAAGTATGGTTATAATTTTGTTCCCCAAATACAACCTCATAGCATATACATACATCCCCTGGGCTGATTTTCTCCCTGCTATGCTGATGTTCCAGGCCACATGGAATGATCATCTTCCATATAACCCATGGTGAGTCTTTTCTTTCCTCCTCTCTGGCTTCTTTCTCCCATCATCCTCTCTGCTACCCCAAAAGCCTGTACATTTTAGACCTGCCTACTTCTCTCTCTGCCCAATCCAGGCTGAAGCATTTATTAGCATCACTTGGTAGATTTATGGCCTTCCATAACAAGCAAGCTTCTGGGAGCAGATTAATTAACATTTAGAATAAATAACAGATCATTCCATCAGTGTACTATCATGTTTATATCTACAAATTATTGTTTATAATAACTTATTCATTATTATTTTATATGCACTGGTGCTTAGCCTGCATATATGTCTGTGTGAAGGTGTCAGATCTTGGAGTTAGAGACAGTTGTGAGCTACCACGTGGATACTGGGAATTGAACCCAGGTCCTCTAGAAGAGTATCCAGAGCTCTTAACTGCTTAGTCATACCTCCAGCCCTACAATTTATTTTATAGTTGAAAGTTGCTAAAACAATTGATCTTAAAAGTTTTCCATACAAAAGCATAAAATGGTCATTATGTAAAGTAAGAACAGTTTTAATTCAAATTCATTTCAATGTGTGTTTGAATTTGTAATGCTGTCAAATTGCACCCATAAATATATTCAACTTTTATATTTCAGTCATCTCAATAAGTCTTAGAGGATATAGCAGAAAATACTACATATAGAAGAATGTCAAATAATTTATCTAATTATTCTTCTTCAAATAGTGTATTATGGAAAGTGCACAGTAAACTCTTAAAGCTGAACATGGAGAAGAGAAACAATAAATTTAAGTAGAATCTGTATAACCACCTACCTTGGTGACCATGTCTGCCATTAACAGTCTTGAGCCACCATGATTTGATGTAGCTTAGTTCAGCACAATGTTAATAACATTTCAACTCTACATTCTTCCATTTAGCAGTCTCTAGTTTAATGGGGAAAATATAAGGATTTACAGAATATTTACAAAATATATATGATTTAGAGTTTATCTAAGCAATAGTGTACCAAAAAGTTGAAGTTGTCAATGAAAAGAAAGACTATAAGAAACACTGAAAGATTTTATTTCTTAAAGTTACATCTCAATCACCGGGTGGTGGTGGCGCACCCCTTTAATCCCAGCACTTGGGAGGCAGAGGCAGGCGGATCTCTGTCAGTTCGAGGCCAGCCTGATCTACAGAGCGAGTCCAGGACAGCCAGAGCTGTTATACAGAGAAACCCTGTCTCGAAAAACGAAAAAAAAAAGTGGCTGAAAGCCGGGCCGTGGTGGCGCACGCCTTTAATCCCAGCACTTGGGAGGCAGAGGCAGGCGGATCTTTGTGAGTTCGAGGCCAGCCTGG
>CAJQZJ010032984.1:5739325-5783338 GCA_907164525.1 Lophiomys imhausi | reverse complement strand
CTCCAGTCCCACCCTCCCACCCTCTTCCCTCTCAACCCCCATCCTCTTCCCTTTTTTTTTAAGTTTAGAGTATATCTTTTCCCCCCAACAGCTCCCCCTTTCAGTCCAACAAATGTCTCTTCTCTTATAACAATAAATACAATACAAAACAACAGAAATAAATAGGCCACAATTATGAGAGTTAGCATATATTCCCAATGTCCAGTCCATATGTATTTGGCACCTGACTTTAACATTCTACTATCTAACCATCTCCATGAGTTTAAAGTTCTATATCTAACTCAGCTTTCATACTAACTTGCATCACAATTTTAAGAACATCTTCTTATATACAGAACACACACTTGATTCCTAAACAACTCAAAATTTAACTATGAGACTCTAGCTATCTATTCTTAAACCACCTCAGAGACCTGAGAGAGATAAATATATCTGATTATATAGGAAGTGCAGGGCCTGCAGCTTCGAAAACTAAGAAATGACATACCAGAGGCTGCCTGGACAGTTCCAATTTTCCCTCCATACATTACAGCATCAATCTTCAGCCATTTGGCCCCATTTCTCTGACAGACATTGATTTTAGAGCAGGAATTATGAAGGACTTGCCTACCCTGTCTTGGCAGATCTAGGCTGTCGACTTACCTGCTTCCAAGTTTTGTCCTTTTTGGACAACATTCTATCTACAGTTGAAGCAAGGGGTTTTTCTTGCCAAGAGATAGGTGTGCCACTAACTCAACCATGTGCCACTGGAGATTCTTCGATGCTCATCTTCTACTTGGAGTAGAATAGGGGCTGCTGTCAGGAGCTGACATGTCTCGATACCAAAAAATCTTAAGTTAAGAAAACATCTTTGAATGTCATATTCCACAGATCTCATGAGGTTTTTGAAGATGCCCTGTCTATCTCTTATATTTAGATAAACAAATGTTGCTTGTCTCTTAGCAACATTTGTAACTAACAAAATGACAAGCTAGAATGACTATTAGTTTGCATTTCTTAATTATCCAAAACAGTTTATGACAGTTAGTAGCAAAAGGCTGAAACTTCAGATTTCATTTTTAAGCATTACTAGGTACAATACCTTTAAAAAGCATTACCCTTAATTTTGTATCAATATACAAATATCAATACCAATGCGGCCAAATATAATCTTAATTTTGTATCAATATACAAAGATCAATACCTATGTAGCCCAATATAATCTTAATTTTGCATCAATATACAAGGGTCAATAACATTGTGGCCAAATATAATTTTAATTTTGTATCAATATACAAAGGTATAAGGGCATATTCAATAATCTCTCCTTTTTTCTTGCTCTTTCTATATTATGTCTATGTAACAGTTTTTCTCAAGTTTTTTTCACTCCTAGATAGGAGAGAAAGAAGGATACAGAAAAGAAAAAGAGAGAAGTCCCTGGGTCTAACTTCCAAAACATTTTTAACAAGACCATTTAACAGGTGTAATCTCTTCCCCTAAATAACAAGATTTTCTATTATCCATCAAATGACCAAAGGGTGAAAAACACCCTCCCCACCTTCTGGGGATGGGACATTGCTCTCTCAAAATGACTTCCTGTTGATTTGGGATGTAGTAAACCTGTTTGGGGCCCAAATAAGAATGGAAAAATGGTTAAAAATGTTAATACAATCATTTGATAGTCAGTCCTTTTGTGCTTAGCTGTTTAAATGTCCTAAGAAGTTCATAGACAGTAGCTGAACTTCAGGGCTTTACTGATGTTCTGGCTGAAGCAGTCTGTGGAGCTTAACAGTCTTAGCGATTTTGAGTTGTTGTGGTTGTAGACTTTTGAGGAAACAGCTATTTGGGAAGTCTGCAAGGCTGGATCATCTGGGCTTCTTAGCTTCTTTGGTGTCTGATCTATTTTCTTCTGACGTTTTCGTTGTCCAGTTGTCCCTGATTCCTTTGATGGATGCTTTAAATCTCCTGGAAAGATAAGAACAGAGCCCTGCCCTAATCCTAACTCTGTGACACTACCTTTTTTTTTTGGGGGGGAGGGGGGTCATGTAATCTTTTTCCTGGAGCAAATTTGGTTTTTTGGCAATAAAAAAGTATTATCTTTCAATTCTGATTAAAGAAGAAATTATTGTGATATTTTGGAGTTAAACAAACCTTTAGTGTATATATTTTGAGATCTGAAAGGACAATTTGTTTGAATTTCAGCATGTCTTTTGTAAGTAGCTTTTAAACTTAAATCCTTCCAAATCCTATGTGCCTGCCTCTGCATTCTAAGTATTGGGATCAAAGACATGTGGTTCCCAACTGATGGGATTAATGATGTGCTCCACCACCCCTGGATTAAAGTTTTTTCTCCATTTAGATCTTGGTTTGTGCCAGTCTGACCTTGAGCTCTGAGATCTGCCTGTTTCTGTCTCTAGTGTGTTGGGATTAAGGGTGTATTCTTCTCAAATGATGGGATTAACGGTGTGCACCATCACCACCCTGTTTCTTGTAACTCTAGAATTTATAAGACAACTAACTCTATAGTGATCCTCCTGTCTCTGCTGGAGTTAAAGGCATTGGCTAACACCACGCAATTCATGTATTTTACCTTAGCTCCAAGTTTTTTGAACTCTTGGGGTTTTAGAAAACCAGGTTGAACAGCAGTAACCTTTAATTAAAATCTGGAAACAGAATAGAAAAAAAAAACACTAAGAACATTAAATGAATTTTCTTACAAATTTTATGGCAATTGCTGTGGGTTTTTTTTTTTTTTTTCAATTTGCTCAGTGTACTGAATGTTTAATTTGGTATGTAGACCTGGCTTCCTATCATGAACATTAAAGTTAAAATAATGCATTAAGTCAGTTTTGTCTCAAAATTATTTTGCATGATTTACCTCTGACTCTATATTTTATTCTGAGAATCACTAAGTTCTTCTGTAAGGCCTCCATCTAATTATTTGCAGCATCATATGTTGTGCTTCTGGCTGCAATAGACAAAGATTTAATCAGAGCAGCAGCTGGATACTGCTTCTGAGTTTTGAAATTCTTGATGATGAATATCCAAATATACAAGGACTATTACTGGGACTTCTGAGATGTGCTATACTATTACATAGTCTCTGTCTTTGTGTATTTTCTACCATACATGAGGAAGAGAGAAATTCAGATAGAATAACATATAAATATATGAAGAATATTACAGGAAAAAACTTATAGGTTCCTAGGACAGCTGGAATGAGATCCCTCAAGTTAAATGTCAGGAAAAGACATTATAATATACCTTAAAACAAAACATCCTGTAGTAGGCATCTCAAGCATGGGTCATGTATCCCCATAGGAAAATGTTCAGTTAGTTAGGACAAGTGCCCTCCTGCTTAGGCTCTAAGACTCCCACACAACTATGTGCTCTCCAATTTCTAGTTCTATATTTGTCACTCTTTAAAAGTGGGTTGTCCACAGACAAGGATGAATGAGGCTTGCAGAGTAAGGAACAGGAAGGATAATGCAGTTCACAGATCTACATACTAATTTGTCATTTTTTGTTGGATGATTTTGATTTTGTCTATGCTTCTCTGATCTACATCAGTTATGGCAATGACCAGCTCTGGGGAAATTAAAGTATTTCCCTGGTGCAAGCTCCTCTTATTATAATTTTTAATTTTCTCCTCTAACCTAGATCAACTCCATTTCTGTCTCTCAATAGAAAGCAAAAGAGCTTCTAAGGGATTATAATATGATAAAATACAATGAAATCAAACAAAAACTAACACATTAGATTTGGACAAAGCAAACAAAAAGAAGGAAAAGTGTCCAAGAGAAAGAAAGCATAAGAATCAGAGGTTGAAGAATAGATAGCTAGAGTCTCATAGTTAAATTTTGAGTTGTTTAGGAATCAAGAGGGTGTTCTGGACCTAAGAAGATATTTTTAAAATTGTGAGGC
Source organism: Lophiomys imhausi (assembly GCA_907164525.1). Lineage (NCBI taxonomy): Eukaryota > Metazoa > Chordata > Mammalia > Rodentia > Muridae > Lophiomys > Lophiomys imhausi. The sequence goes on along the minus strand of CAJQZJ010032984.1, from coordinate 5,779,435 downwards.
AAGTTAGTATGAAAGCTGAGTTAGATATAGAACTTTAAACTCATGGAGATGGTTAGATAGTAGAATGTTAAAGTCAGGTGCCAAATACATATGGACTGGACATTGGGAATGTATGCTAAGCCATATAACTCTTATAATTGTGGCCTATTTATTTCTGTTGTTTTGTATTGTATTTATAGTTATAAGAGAAAGAACCATTTGTTAGACTGAAAGGGAGAGCTGTTGGGGGGAAAAAGAAATACCTTAAACTAAAAAAAGGGGGGTAGAGAATGGGGGGTTGAGGGAGAGGAGGGTGGAAGGGTGGGACTGGAAGGGGGAGTAGGGAGGGGATTGTGATTGAGATGTACCTTGAAGAAATAAAACATAAATTATTAAAAAAACGAATCAGAGATCCACTTGTTCACACACTCAGGAGTCCCATAAAAACACTAGACTGGAAACCATAACATATATGCAGAGGACCTGGTGCAGTCCAGGGCAGGCCCTCTGCATGCTGCTGCAGTCACTGTGAGTTCATAAGAGCTTTAATGGTGTTGATTTAGAGGGGCTGGTTTTGTTGTTGTTGTTGTTGTTGTTGTTGTTGTTGTTGTTATTGTTGTTTTTTGGGGGTTGTGTGTGTGTTTGCGTGTGTGTGTGTGTGTGTGTGTGTGTGTGTGTGTGTCCTCTATCCCCTCTGGCTCTTTCTTCTCCTCTTTCCCAAGGTTTTTTTTTTTTTTTGGCCCCAAGAACCAAGATTTGATGAAGAAATCTCATTTAGAGAATGTATTGAAAGGTCTGTTACTCTTTGTATAATGTCTGATTATGAGTCTCAGTATTTTTCCCCATCTGTTGCAGGAAGAAGCTTCTCTGATGATGGTTGACCAAGACAATGATCTATGAGTTTAGAGTCATTTTATCACTATATATATATATATTTTCTTTTTTAGAATAGTAGTAGGACTTTGAACAACCTACTTTCAGGTTCTTGATCACCCAGATTCTGGGATCGGTTCCATCTCATGGACTGGGCCTTAAGTCTTTGTGCTGCCATTATCCTACCATGTTTTGAAGGCAAGACAACACGGTTGAACAAGGGTTTCTGGATGGCTTGATGTTCATTTCTCTTTTGGTAGAGTGCAAAAGTACCCTCTTATACCCAGTATTGAGCTTATAGAGGTGAAGGCTTTAGATAGGCACCAATTCTATTGCTCTATGATCAATAACTGAGTTGTCTAAGTGTTGTCTTCAGCACTGGAGCCTTGTTGTCAGTTTGTGGAGAGAAACCTTAGTCTTGGTAACAGCCTGGGTTGTTTGAGGATTCTCCTGGGAATCTTTTAGCCAACAACTCAATTATATGTAACCTAATCCTGGTACTGTTAGCTTCACTTGGTGACAAGAGATGCCCAGTTGGGGCCCTCTCCCCAGTTATTTGGTGTTGTCACTTAGATTGACTCCATGCATGTATATATTTTAGGAAGCTACTACTGTATTATTTTTTTCTATATAACCACTCAAATACCCTTAATTTTAGCTTTCTATTTCTGTGTTTCCTTATAAACCCCTTCTTTCCTTTCCTTCCCTATTTGATCCTCCCATTTAAATTCCCCAATCCATTAATAACTATCTATTCTATTCTCCTTTCCTAAAGAGATTTATCTTTTGCCACTATTCCCTTACTTTATATCTCTGTATCTACAGTCTGTGGGCCTAAGAATTGTAGTTTGGTTATCATTTACTTAACAGTTAATATTTACATATATGATGGGGCTTCCATGGATCCTACTAGTGATTCAAATATTAAAATATTAAAGACATGGAGACTTCTGTATTGTTTAAACCTTTTATGCTTTTGCTGGAGCAGTCTCTCAGCTACCTTCTAACTTAGCCTGACTTCTAGAGACTATGTCCCAACCATCTGGGTAGCTCTTTACCTCTCTGCTCCTGTTCACAACTCTGCTCTCTCATCCATGTCTCCTTCAATTCCCTTGCTTCTGATTGCATGTCCCTGTGCTCCTCTCTCTGTTTGGAAGTCCCATTCTTATATTTCCTGCTGCAGGTATTGGTTGTCAGGACTTTATTATAACAATTCAGCAGTATGACAATGCCTAACCCCTCTTTGGTTGCCTTTAGGCCAAGAGGGCTTCTTGACCTTCATATTTAGGTCAGGTAAGTAAGAACAAGCATTTATAAATAGAAAAATCCAGTGGTGGGCCATAGAAGTTACATTACCAAAATTCCATCAGCACTTAGTCCTCTGCTACAGTAAAGACATTTGAGTTATTTATCTATTTTGGATATTATTCCTCTATTGTATGTAGAGTTGTTAAATTTTTTTCCCATTCTGTAGGTTGCCGCTTTGTTCAATTGATTGTGTCCCTTGTCATGCAGAAAATTTTCAGTTGCATGAAATCCAGTTTTGAGGGCTTTAGTGAAGACTTCTTAAAAGAGAGGAAACCTTTCTAATTTTAGTATAATATTTATCCAAAACACAATTAAATATCACTTTAAAAATTTCTGATTAAAAAAAATATTTTGTTAGTGTAATGGTGAAAATGTTTCAATCAGGGATTTTTTTCTCTTGCAAAGTCTTTTTGATAATATTATAATTGCATCATTTCCCACTTCCTTTTCTCTCTCCAGACCCTACCATGTACTGATCCATACTCTTTTTTTAATCCATGACCTTTTTTAGTGAAGTTATTGCATGCATATATGTATCTGTATATAGATATATATGATGTATATATCTATATCTATATCTATATCTATATCTATATATATATATATATATTCCTGCTTAGATAATGTCACTTTATTTATGTACATAAAGTATGTATTTTGTTGATTGCAAACATAGTTAAAAAAAACAAAACTATAAGTTGTATAAATATAATCCTTATGCCACAATTTTAGTATATGTAAAGGAACATATCTTTGAGAGACGATTCATATCCGCAAAACCTCTTATAAAGCAAAAATAAATAAAACAACTCGAAGCATTAAAAATGACACATATAATCCTGAAGTAAACTTTAAAATCAGCAATGTCTAAAAGCAGGATCAAGCCAAGCTTTTTGTCTTCATTTAATGTCTTTCATCTTTTCCTAGGCATTCAGAATTAAGTCACTACTCTTATACTTCCCTCTTTTGTTGTCTATAATTCTCCATAAACAGTAAAATATTGCAGGACAGATTATATCCCAGATGAGGGTAATCTCCTATGACTGTGATTCCATACACTGGAGCAGAAATAATCTACTCCAGAGACTCATGTGTTGTCCTCAAATGATAAAGCCTTCTTTGCATCACCTTGGGGAACCAGAGCAAAGAGAATAATCAATTAAACCATACACAGAACAACTTAGGTGTATATAGTTCTTGCCTTTGCCACAATTCTTCCTAAAGCTTAGGTCAGTTCTACAGAAAGACAAACTTGAGCCCTTTTTTCTCTCTTCCTCTTTCCAATATGGGGCTGTATATGAATTATTCCTCCCTGAGGATTTTACTATCACTGTTGAATTGGGTAATGGAGAGCCAAAGCTAGCATGAGGTGCTGCCAACGCCCAAGTTTTGTATGAAAAATATCTGCATTCATGTGGAAATGAAAAAATGTAAAAAATAAAACTACTGATATAGCCCGCTAATATCATCTTAATGTTGTATCAATATACAAAGATTAATACCGATTTAGCCAAATATAATCTTAACTTTGTATCAATATACAAAGGAATAGAACATGTTCAATAATCTGTCTTTTTTTCTTTATCATTCCTATATTATATCTATATCCCAATTTTTCTCAAGTTTTTTTATCCCTACCTAGGAGAGAAAGAAGGATACAGAAAAGGAAATGAGAGAAATCCCCATGTCTAACCTCTAAAACCTATTTGACAAGACCATTTAAGAGCTTGTAATCTCTTCTTGTAAATAACAAGAAGTATCGGGGGGATCCAAGATGGCAGCAGCCGGCGCGGATGTATTTTGATTTCGGGGTCAACAGTCACAAGGCGGCAAGTGTTGCAGGACACTGTACAAAGGGCATGACCCCTTCTAAATCTCACCCAGCTACACAGGGACCACGGAAGATCCCTGGGCAGGATGCCCCTTCCCACTCTCGGACACGCTAGGAAGCTTCTCTGGACCCGGGAATCGGGATAACCAATCCCCCAACAGGAGAGACCCCCAGTAAGTTCCAACCTAATACCCAGCCAGCAGATTAAGAACCCACACAGAGATAATCCCCACCCTGCTGGGCACTCCCAGGTCTCACACAGAGGATCCAATTATCTGGTGAAAGGTTGCAACCCTTGGAAGTGAGCGTAGCTCCGCTGCAAAGTGCCTTCAGAACACAGATCACAGTCTGGGACATCACTAGCCATTTTCCAAGCCACAGGAGTAGCAAGGCTACTGGAGATGAACTGCAGATTTACCTGCTACAGGAACCAACCCCAGGCAAACTGAGAGATATTTGAAACTGTCGTATATCGGATTTTTGTACTAGTATGGGCCCTTCCAGTGGGGAACCAGAGCTTACTTGTACACAGATCTGCCACCTGGATTAGTTAGGTCTCCACCTGGGAGGCGGGACTGAATGACTCACCTTATAGGGGTGGAATAAGGCAACGCTATTCCTACACCAAAGCGCCCCCTTTGGACCCAAGACCAGAAGACAGAAAAAAAAAAATCCACATGGCCAGAGGCCCCAGACAAAAAAAAAAAAAAAAACAGAGCGAAATGTCTCCAACAAAAGAAAGCAATGCTATTCCATCCAGCCCGAACCACCTCACCACAACTGAAACACATGAAAACGATGACAATTCTACATTAAGGAAAGTGATAGAGTCCCTTCAAGAAGAACTTAAAACAATGAAGGAATTCAAAGAAGCCACAATTTTACAAGTCAAAACAACCAATAACACCATTAAAGAGCTCCAAGCCAAGGTGACCCAGCTTGAACAGGGAAAGGATAAAGCAATGAAAGATCTCCAGGCAAAAACAAGCAAACTTGAGAAAGAAATGAACAAAACGAACAATACCATTCAAGACATGAAAACAGAAATGGCAACAATAAAGAAAATACAGTCAAAGTTAAAAGAGGAAATGGAGAATCAAGAGAAGAGAATAGGAACTACGGATGTGAGTATGAAAAATAGGATGCAAGAGATGGAAGACAGGATCTCAGGCATGGAAGATTCGATGGAAGAAATCAGTACAACATCCAAAGAAAATGAAAAAGCTAAAAAATCTCTCACCCACAACATCCAAGAAATCAAGGACTCAATGAAAAGATGGAACCTAAGAGTTATAGGCATAGAGGAAAGAGAAGACTCCCGACTCCATGGTCCAGGAAATATCTTCAACAAAATCATAGAAGAAAACTTCCCAAACCTAAAGAAAGAGATGCCAGTAAAAATCCAAGAGGCTCACAGAACACCAAACAGATTAGATCAGAAAAGAAACTCCTCTTGCCACATAGTAATAGAAACTCCAAATATAGAGAACAAAGAAAGGATATTAAAAGCTGTAAGAGAAAAAGGCCAAGTCACATACAATGGCAGACCAATCAGAATCACACCTGACTTCTCCTCAGAAACTTTAAAAGCTAGAAGGGCCTGGACAGATGTCCTACAAGCCCTGAGAGAACATAGGTGCCCAGCCAGACTACTATACCCAGCAAAACTCTCTATCAACATAGAAGGAGAAAACAAGATATTCCATGATAAAATCAAATTCAAACAAAATCTCCTCACAAACCCAGCCCTACAGAAGATCCTAGAAGGAAAATTCCAACACAGAGAAGATAACTACATCCAAGAAAACAGAGGAAATAGAAACCAAAACAGCAACTAAACAAAAAAGAAACACAAGGCAGCCAGCTATACCAAAACAATGGGAAATAACAACCCCTGGTCACTAATATCCATCTACATCAATGGATTCAACTCGCCAATAAAAAGACACAGACTTACACACTGGATCCGTAAACAAGACCCATCTTTTTGCTGTATACAAGAAACACACCTCACTATTGAGGATAAACACTATCTCAGAGTAAAGGGCTGGGAAAAGGTTTTCCAAGCAAATGGACCCAGGAAACAAACTGGAGTAGCCACCCTAATATCAAACAAAATAGACTTCCAATTGAAGTTAATAAAAAAAGACAGAGAAGGGCATTACATACTCATTAAAGGAAATGTCCACCAAGAGGTCATCTCAATATTGAACACCTATGCCCCAAATACAAAGGCACCTACATTTATAAAAAAACACTTCTAAAACTTAAATCGCACATCGATCCAAACACTTTAATAGTGGGAGACTTCAACACCCCACTCACAACTATGGACAGATCATCAAGACAGAAGACAAACAGAGAAATAATGAGTCTAACAGAGATCATGAACCTAATGGACCTAACAGATATCTACAGAACGTTTCACCCAAACGCAAAACAATACAGCTTCTCAGCACCTCACAGAACCTTCTCCAAAATTGACCATATAGTTGAACACAAAGATAGTCTCAACAGATACAAGAAAATTGAAATAACCCCTTGTATCTTATCAGACCACCCTGGAATAAAGCTGGACTTCAATAGCAAAAGAATCAACAGAAAGTCTACACTCACATGGAAATTGAACAACTCTTTACTAGAGGACCACTGGGTCAGGGAAGAAATAAAGAAGGAAATCAAAGACTTCTTAAAATCCAACGAAAATGAAGACACAACATACCCAAACCTATGGGACACAATGAAAGCTGTGCTACAAGGAAAGTTCATAGCACTAAGTGCCTTCAAAAAGAAAATTGTGACAGGTCATATTAGCGAATTAAGAGCAAAACTGGGTGAACTGGGAAAAAAAGAAGCAAACACTCCCAAGTGGGCAGAAGGCAGGATATAATCAAACTTAAGGCTGAAATCAACAAATTAGAAACAAAAAGAACTGTACAAAGAATCAACGAAACAAAGAGTTGGTTCTTCAAGAAAATCAACAAAATAGACAGACCCTTAGCCAAATTAACTAAAAGACAGAGGGAGAAAACACAAATCAACAAAATCAGAAATGAAAAGGGAGAAACAACAACAGACATTGAGGAAATCCAGAGAATATTTGGATCCTACTTTAAAAATCTATACTCCACTAAATTTGAAAACTTAAGTGAAATGAACAATTTTCTTGATAGATTCCACCTACCAAAACTAAATCAAGATCAGATAAACAGATTAAACAGCCCTATAACCCCTAAGGAAATAGAAACAGTCATTAAAAATCTTCCAACCAAAAAAAGCCCAGGGCCAGATGGCTTTAGCATGGAATTCTAACGGACCTTCAAAGAGGAGCTAAAACCAATACTTTTCAAACTCTTTCACAAAATAGAATTTGAAAGAACATTGCCAAACTCATTCTACGAGGCCACACTCACCCTGATTCCTAAACCACACAAAGACCCAACAAAGAAAGAGAACTTCAGACCAATCTCCCTCATGAACATAGATGCAAAAATACTTAATAAAATACTAGCAAACCGAATTCAAGAACACATCAAAAGTATCATACACCATGATTAAGTAGGCTTCATCCCAGGAATCCAGGGATGGTTCAACATACGAAAGTCTATCAACGTCATTCACCATATAAACAAGATGAAAGAAAAAAACCACATGATGATCTCGCTAGATGCAGAAAAAGCATTTGACAAAATCCAACACCCCTTCATGCTAAAAGTTCTGGAGAGGACTGGCGTACAAGGGCCTTACCTAGAAATAATAAAGGCAATATACAGCAGGCCAGTGGCCAACATCAAAATAAATGGAGAGAAACTTGAAGCATTTCCTCTAAACTCAAGGACAAGACAAGGATGTCCACTTTCACCATATCTCTTCAATATAGTACTTGAAATTCTTGCTAGAGCAATAAGAAAACTAAAGGAGATCAAGGGATAAACATCGCAAACAAAGAAGTCCAATTATCCCTACTTGCAGATGATAAGATAGTACAGATAAGCGACCCAAAAATTCCACCAGAGAACTCTTACAGCTGATAAACACCTTCAGCAAAGTGGCTGGATACAAAACTAATTCAAAAAAATGAGAAGCCCTTCTTTACACAACAAACAAATGTACCAAGAAAGAAATAAGGGAAACAACCCCCTTCACAATAGCCACAAACAACATAAAATACCTGGGGGTAACTCTAACCAAGAAAGTAAAGGACCTGTACAAGAAGAACTTCAAGACCTTGAAGAAAGAAATGGAAGAGGCCTTTAGAAGATGGAAAGATCTCCCATGCTCATGGATAGGTAGGATCAACAGAATAAAAATGGCCATCCTACCAAAAGCAATGTATAGATTCAAAGCAATTCCTATCATAATACCAACACAATTTTTTATAGACTTGGAAAGAGCTATTCTCAATTTCATATGGAACAACAAAAAACCCAGAATTGCTAAATCAATCCTGTACAATAAAAAAAAAAAAAAAAACCAAAAACATCTGTCTTCAGCCTTTGGGTCCTGTTTCTATGACAGACATTTGTTGTAGAGCAGGGATTATGAAGGACTTACCTACCCTGTCTTGGCAGAGTTAGGCTGTCGACTTCCCTGCTACCAAGTTTTGTCCTTTTTGGACAGCAGTCTGTATGCAGTTGGTACAAGGGGTTTTTTCATGCCAAGAGATAGGCTTGCCACTAATTCAACCATCTTACAGTGGAGGTTCTTCGATGCTTATCTTCTACTTGGAGTAGAATAGGGGGTGCTGTCAGGCGCTGATATGTCTCAATATCAAAAAAAAAAGAAAATCTTGATTTAAGATAACATCTTTGAATGCCATATTCTGCAGATCTCTTGGGGTTTTTGAAGATGCCCTATCCATCTCTTGTATTTAGATAAGCAAATGTTGCTTGTCTCTTAGCAACTTGGTTACTGGGTAGTTTAGAGAATATTTGTGATAGACTGTCATAGTAGCTAACAAAGTGACATGTTTGCATGACTAGGAGTTTGTTTTACTTAACTATCCTAGACCGTTTTAGACTGTTGGTATCAAAAGGTCAGAGCTTCACATTTTATTTTTAAGTATCTCTAGGTATGATACCATTAGGAAGTGATGCAGGAATGTATGGAGAGAAAATGGGAACTGTCCAGGCAGTCATTGGTATGTCCTTTCTTAGTGTTGGAAGTTGCAGGCCCTGCACTTCCTATATAAGCAGATAAATTTATCCCTCTCAGGTTTCTGAGGTGGTTGAAGAACAGAGAGCTAGAGTCTCATAGTTAAATTTTGAGTTGTTTAGGAATCAAGAGGGTGTTATAGATCTAAGAAGATACTCTTAAAAGTGTGTTTCAAGTTAGTATGAATGTTGAGCCAGTTATAGACCTTTAAACTCATGGAGATGGTTAGATAGTATAATGTTAAAGTCAGGGGCCAAATATGTATAAACTGGACATTGGGAAGGTATACTGGGCCATTTAACTCTCATAAATGTGTCATATTTATATCTATTGTTTTTTATAATACTTACTGTTATAAGAGAAGGAACCATCTGTTGGACTGAAAGGGGAAACTTCTGGGGGGAAGAGGGTGGAAGGGCGGGATTGGAAGGGGGAATAGGGAGGGGTTTGTGACTGAGATGTAACTTGAAAAAAAAAATAAAGTATTTAAAAAAAAAACATCTGGAGGTATTACCATCCCAGATTTCAAGGTGTACTACAGAGCAATAGTTGTAAAAACAGCATGGTATTGGTGTAGAAACAGACCAGTAGATCAATGGAATCGAATTGAAGATCCAGAAATAGACCCACACACTTACGGCCACCTAATTATTGACAAAGAAACCAAAACGGCACAATGGAAGAAGGAGAACATCTTCAACAAATGGTGCTGGTCCAACTGGATGTCCATTTGTGAAAGAATGAAATTAGACCAATACTTACCACCTTGTACAAAACTTAAGTCCAAGTGGATCAAAGAACTTAACATAAGGCCAGTCACACTAAATCTACAAGAAGAAAAACTGGGAGAAACCCTCGAACTAATTGGCACAGGCGACAACTTCCTGAACAGAACACCAACAGCTCAGGACTTGAGATCAACAATCAATAAATGGGACCTCATGAAACTGAAAAGATTCTATAAGGCAAAGGACACTGTCATTCGAACAAAACGGCAGCCTACAGACAGGGAGAAAATCTTCACCAACCCCACATCTGACAGAGGGCTAATATCCAAAATCTACAAAGAACTCAAGAAAATAAATGCCAAGAAACCAAATAATCCAATCAAAAAATGCTGGACAGAGCTAAACAGAGAATTCACAAAGGAGGAATCCCTAATGGCTGAGAGACGCTTGAAGAAATGCTCAACATCCTTAATCATCAGAGAAATGCAATTCAAGACGACTCTGAGATTCCATCTCACACCTGTCAGAATGGCTAAGATCAAAAACTCAAATGACAGCACATGCTGGCGAGGGTGTGGAGAAAGGGGTACCCTACTCCATTGCTGTTGGGAATGCAGGCTTGTGCAACCACTATGGAGGTCAGTCTGGCGATATTTTAGAAAACCTGGAATAGCTCTGCCTCAGGACCCAGCCATACCACTTCTGGGTATACATCCAAATTACTCCTCACCAAATCACAAGGAAGTTGCCTCATCTGTGCTCATAGCAGTCTTATTTGTAATAGCTAGAAACTGGAAACAACCCAGATGTCCCTCAACTGAAGAATGGGTTAAAAAACTGTGGTACATCTACACAATGGAATATTATTCAGCTATCAGGAACAATGAAATTATGCAATTTGCAGCCAAATGGATGGAACTAGAAAAGTTTATCCTGAGTGATCTAACCCAGACTCAGAAGGACGCATATGGCATGTATTCGCTTATAGTAGGATTTTAGCTATATAGTAGAAGGTATCGATACTATAGCTAACACAACAAAGGGAACTTGGACATAGACTTCATATTTTTAATTTTTACTTATTTTTTATATATTATTTATTTTTTTCTATTTTTTAGTCTTTTTTATCTATTGTCTGCTTATTGGTTTGTTTGTTTAGCAGTTCTCTCTCCCAGGCAACGAGACACTTTTCACTGATGGTACTGCTTCATAGACCCCCCAATGAATGAAAAGGCTCTTGGCCCTCATATGACCTCTCAACTGAGATGAGCGATTGTTATATACGGACACCCCACCCAAGAGAAATTGTATGGAAGGGTTAGGAGGTAAAGAAATAAAAATGAAATGTGATGTTTCAGACTTTTACTACTAATTGTCATAAACTGTTTAGGATAATTAAGAAATGCAAACTAATGGTTATGCAAGCTGGTCATTCTGTTAGCTACTATGAAAGCCTAATATAGTTACTTGCTAAGCTAATCAGAAATAAACCTTCTAAGAGACAAGCAACATCTTCTTACCCTAATATAAGAGATAGATAGGGCCTCTTCAAAAACCTTCAGAGATCTGCAGAATATGGCATTGAAAGATGTTTTCGTAACTTTAGATTTTTTTATATCAAGACATATTAACTCCTGACAGCACCCCCTATTCTACCCCAAGTAGAAGATGAGCATCAAAGAACCTCCAGTGGGAAATGATTGAATTAGTCACAAGCCTATCTCTTGGCAGGAAAAATCCCTTGCTCCAACTGTAGACAGAATGCTGTCCAAAAAGGACAAAACTATGAAGCAGATAAGTTGTCAACCTAGCTCTTCCAAGACAGGTTAGGCAAGTCCTTCATAATTCCTGCTGTACAATCAATGTCTGTCAGAGAAACGGGGCCAAATGACTGAAGATTGATGCTGTAATGTATGGAGAGAAAATGGGAACTGTCCAGGCAGCCACTGGTATGTCATTTCTTAATTTGGGAAGCTGCAGGCCCCGCACTTCCTATAAAATCAGATATATTTATCTCTCTCAGGTCTCTGAGGTGGTTGAAGAATAGATAGCTAGAGTCTCATAATTAAATTTTGAGTTGTTTAGGAGTCAAGAGAGTGTTATAGATCTAAAATATACTTTTAAAATTGTGTTGCAAGTTAGTATGAATATTGAGTCAGATACAGAACTTTAAACTCATGGAGATGGTTAGATAGTAGAAAGTTAAAGTCAGGTATCAAATACATATCGACTGGGCATTTGGAATGTACGTTAAGCCATATAACCCTCATAACTGTGGCCTAATTACCTCTGTTGTACTGTATTGTATTTATTATTATAAGAGAAAGAGCCATTTGTTGGACTGAAAGGGGAAATTAAGATATACCTTAAACTTAAAAGAAAAAAAAAGGGAAGAGGATGGGGGGTTGAGGGTGGGAGGGTGGGACTGAAGGGGGAATAGGGAGGGGACTGCAATTGAGATGTAACTTGAAGAAATAAAAAATAAAGGAAAAAAAAGAAGTATCTATAACCCATCAACTGAACAAAAAGGGAGGAAAAATCACCCACTCCACCTTCTGGAAATGGGATGTCTCTCTCTCTAAAATGACTTTCTGCTGATTTGGGATGTAGTAAACCTGTTTGGGGCCCAAATAAGAATGGAAAAATGGTTAAGCATGTTAATAGAATCATTTGATGTTCAGTCTTTTTGTGCTCTGCTATTTAAATGTCCTAAGAAGTTTGCAGACAGAAGCTGAGCCTCAGGTCTTTACTGAAGTTCTGGCTGGATATTTGGCTAAATTGATATTGATCTTTGCATATTGATACAAAATTAAGATTATATTGGGCTACATCAGTATTGATCTTTGTTTATTGATACAAAATTAAGATTATATTGGGCTACATTGGTATTGACCTTTGTATATTGATACAAAATTAAGGTTAACTCTTTTTAAGGTATTGTACCTAGGTAACGCTTAAAAATGAAATATGAAGTTTTGGCATTTTGTTAGTAACTGTCATAAAGTGTTTAGGACAATTAAGACATGCAAACTATGAAAGACTTTCCTACCCTGTCTTGGCAGAGCTAGGCTGTCTACTTACTTGCTTCCAAGTTTTGTCCTTTTTGGACAGCATTCTGTCTACAGTTGAAGCAAGGGATTTTTCCTGCCAAGAGATAGGCTTGCGACTAATTCAATCATCTCCCACTGGAGATTCTTCGATGCTCATCTTCTACTTGGAGTAGAATAGGGGGTGCTGTCAGGAGCTGACAAGTCTCGATATCAAAAAAAAAGTCTAAAGTTAATAAAACATCTTTGAATGCCATATTCTGCAGCTCTCTTGAGGTTTTTGAAGACTCCCTATCTATCTCTTTTATTAGGATAAGCAAATGTTGCTTGACTCTTAGCAACTTGATTTCTGATTAGCTTAGAAAATAACTATAATAGACTGTCATATTACTTAACAAAATGGCAGGCTTGCATGACTATTAGTTTGCATTTCTTAATTATCCTAAAAAGTTTATTACAATTGGTAGCAAAAGGCTGAAACTTCACATTTCATTTTTTTTTTAATTCCTGCTCTACAATCAACGTCTGTCAGAGAATTGGGGCCAAATAGCTGAAGATTGATGCTGTAATGTATGGAGAGAAAATGGGAACTGTCCAGGCAGCCACTGGTATGTCATTTCTTAGTTTTGGAAGCTGAGGGCCCTGCACTTCCTATACAATCAGATATTTTATTCCTCTCAGGTCTCTGAGATGGTTGAAAAATAGATAGCTAGAGTCTCATTGTTAAATTTTGAGTTGTTTAGGAATTAAGAGGGTGTTCTGGATCTAAGAAAATGTTTTCAAAATTGTGATGCAAGTTAGGATGAAAGCTGAGTTAGATATAGAACTTGAAATTCATGGAGATGGGTAGATAGTAGAATGTTAAAATCAGGTGCCAAATACGTATAGACTGGACATCGGGATTGTATGTTAAGCCATATAACTCTCATAATTGTGGTCTAATTACCTCTGTTGTTTTGTATTGTATTTATTATTATAAGAGAAAGAGCCATTTGTTGGACTGAAAGGGGGAGCTGTTGGGAGGAAAAAGATATACCTTAAACTTAAAAAAAGGAAAGGGATGGGTGGGTTGAGGCAGAAGAGGGTGGGAGGGTGGGACTGGAGGGGAGAGTAGGGAGGGGATTGCGATTGAGTTGTAACTTGAAGAAATAAAAAAAAAAGAAATGCAAACTAATAGTCATCCAAGCATGTCTTTTTGTTATGTACTAGGGCAGTATATCACCATTATTTTCTAAGTTAATCAGAAATCAAGTTGTTAAGAGACAGGCCACATTTGCTTATTCAAATATAGGGAGAAGAATAGGTAGTCTTCAAAATTCTCAAGAGATCTGCAGAATATGGCAATCAAAGATATGTTCTTAACAATATTTTTTGATATTGACACATGTCAGCTCCTGATAGCACCCCATATTCTACTCCAAGTAGACGATGAGCATCGAAGAATCTCCAGTGTGAGATGGTTGAATTAGTGGCCAGCCTATCTCTTGGCAAGAAAAACCCCTTGCTTCAACTGCAGATAGACTGCTGTCCAAAAAGGACAAAAATTGGAAGCAGGTAAGTTGATAGCCTAGGTCTTCCAAGACAGGGTAGGCAAGTCCTTCATAATTCCTGCTTTACAGTCAATGTCTATCAGAGAAACAGGGCCAAATGGCTGAAGATTGATGCAGTAATGTATGGAGAGAAATTGGAAACTGTCCAGGCAGCCATTGGTATGTTATTTCTTAGTTTTGGAAGCTCCGGGCCCTGCACTTCCTGTATAATCATATGTATTTATCCCTCTCAGGTCTCTGATATGTTTGAAGACTAGATAGCTAGAGTCTCATAGTTAAATTTTGAGTTGTTTGGGAATTAAGAGGGTATTCTCGATCTAAGAAGATGTTTTTAAAATTGTGATGCAAGTTAGTATCAAAGCTGAGTTGGATATAGAACTTTAAACACATGGAGTTGGTTAGATAGCAGAATGTTAAAGTTAGGTGCTAAATACATATGGGCTGGACATTGGGAATGTATGCTAAGTCATATAACTCTCATAATTGTGGCCTATTTATTTCTGTTGTTTTGTATTGTATTTATTGTTGTAAGAAAAGAGACATTTGTTGGACTGAAAGGGGGAGCTTTTGAGGGTAAAAAGATATACCTTAAACTAAAAAAAAGGGGGAAGACGGTGGGAGGGTGGGGCTGGAGGGGGAGAAGGGAGGGGATTGGGATTGAGATGTAACTTGAAGAAATAAAAAAATAAATAAAAAGAAAGTAAAACTAATGGTAAAGTTCATAGAGTATTTTAGTGCTTGATAGGGACTTTACTCATCACAAACTTGGCCTGACTACCACCTCTGAATACCTTCAAGACCTATGTCACAATAGATACCCACCTTCTGTGACTACAGTGCTAGGAGACAGTTCCCCATGTCCAGCCATCTCAGGAATGATCTCCAACTTGATGGAAGGGTCAAAACTGAGATCATGCCCTCAGGACCAGAAATTAACTCCTATATTTCTTCTTCAGGTGGTGCAGATTTGTCTGCTAACCAATAAAGTATGTAAAGAGGGAAGTTGCCATAACCTAAACTAAGGTCCACAAGTTGTAAATGGAATACCTGTCATAATTTAAATGACTATGTACACCATATCCACTCCTTTGTTCCTTCATCATTCTGAATTCTGGTCCAGAACCCAGGAGGAGGCCTGACCACCAAAGCTATGAGTCAAGGATCTTGTAACCTGGTGTCCTGAGTAGGGCACACTCACCCATGTTTGTTTCCTTGCTCAACACCTTGTGTAAGCATATGATTGGATAATGCTTCAGCTTGCCTGATCCCCATTGCTTTATGATTTTTATTCCTTAAAAATGTTGTACAACTTCCCTTCAGTTCAGGTCCTTAGTCTGTTCTGGAGCCTTGATCAGTCAGTAGTGGACCGAGTACAGTAAAATTTGCCATATGCTTAAACGCTTACTAAAATGAAGGTGTTTGCTTAATGCACCTCATTTCTCCAAGCATGAAAACCCAATCTACATTTTCACAGATGCTCTACCAATCAGACTTTAGCTATGTCAGCAATAGGGAATCATGAAGCAAAGAAAAAAAAACATAACAAGCAAAACAAGGAAACAAACAAAAACAGATTTCCCACTACTGGATCCTGAAAATTGACATAGGGAGCCGGGGTAAACAAACTAATATAAGTCAAAAAGCAAATGCCCGTGGGCATAGGATTTTTAATTTCAAAGTTAGTTTCTTTTTATAACATTCCTAAGTTCATTCTTGAGGAATTATTGTTCAATGACTGCTTTTTGAAGACTTGGGAAACATTATATTGGGAGAAAAGTTGATCCTTATTTTGCTTTTAACAAACATGCAGATTAGTCTGCCAAACTCATTCTATGAGGCAACAGTCACCCTGATTCCATCCACACAAAGACCCAACGAAAAAAGAGAAGTTCAGACCAATTTCCTTCATGAACATAGATGCAAAAAAACTTAATAAAATACTAGCAAACTGAATTCAAGAACAGATCAAAAGTATCATACACCATTTTCAAATAGGCTTCATCCTAGGAATGCAGGGATTATTTAACATACAAAAATCCATCAATGTAATTCACCATATAAACAAGATGAGAGAAAAAAACCACATGATAATCTCTCTAGATGCAGAAAAAGCATTTGACAAAATCTGACACCCCTTTATGATAAAAGTTCTGAGATAATGGGCATACAAGGACCATACCTAGAAATAACAAAGGCAATATACAGCAAGCAAGTAGCCAACATCAAATTAAATGGAGAGAAACTTGAAGCATTTCCTCTAAATTCAGGGACAACACAAGGATGTCCACTTTCACCATATCTCTTCAATATAGTACTTGAAGTTCTTGCTAGAGCAGTAAGAAAACTAAAGGAGATCAAGGGGATACAAATTGGAAACAAAGAAGTCAAATTATCCCTATTTGAAGATGATATGATAGTATACATAAGCGACCCCAAAAATTTCACCAGACTACTCTTACAGCTGATAAACCTTCAGCAAGGTGGCTGGATACAAAATTAATTCAAAAAAAATCAGAAGCCTTGCTTTATACAACAAATAAATGGGCTGAGAAAGAAATCAGGGAAACAATTCCCTTCACAATAGCCACAAACAATATAAAATACCTGGGGATTACTCTAACCAAGCAAGTAAATGACCTGTACAACAAGAACTTCAAGCCCTTGAAGAAAGAAATTGAAGAGGCCATGAGAAGATGGAAAGATCTCCCATGCTCGTGGATATGTAGGATCAACATAATAAAAATGGCCATCCTACCAAAAGCAATATACAGATTCAATGCAATTCCTATCAAAATCCCAAAACAATTCTTTTTAGACCTGGAAAAAGCTATTCTAAATTTCATATGGAAGAACAAAAAAACCAGAATAGTTAAATCAATCCTGTACACTAAAAATATAAATAAATAAAACATCTGGAGGTAACACCATCCCAGATTTCAAGCTTTACTACAGAGCATTAGTAATAAAAACAGCATGGTACTGGTATAGAAACAGACCAGTGGATCAATGGAATCAAATTGAAGACCCAGAAATGAACCCACACACATATGGTCACCTAATTTTTGACAAAGAAGCCAAAAGTGCACAATTGAAAAAGGACAGCATCTTCAACAAATGGTGATGGTCCAACTAGATGTCTACATGCAAAAGAATGAAATTAGAACCATACTTATAACCTTGTACAAAACTTAAGTCCAAGTGGGTCAAAGGCCTTAACATAAGGCCAGACACACTAAATCTACTAGAATAGAAAGTCAGAAAAACCCTTCAACTCATTGGCACCGGTGACAACTTCCTGAACAGAACACCATCAGCTCAGCTCCTAAGACCAACAATCAATAAATGGGACCTCATGAAACTGAAAAGCTTCTGCAAGGCAAAGGACACTGTCACTGGAACAAAATGGCTGCCTAGAGACTGGAAAAAATCTTCACCAACCCTACTTCTGACAGAGGGCTAATATCCAAAAATTACAAAGAACTCAAGAAATTAAATGCCAAAAAACCAAATAATCCAATCAAAAAATGGGAAAAGAGTAAACAGAGAATTCACAAAGGAGGAATTCCTAAAGGCTGAGAGACACTTGCAGAAATGCTCATCATCCTTAACCAACAGAGAAATGCAACTAAAGAGGATTCTGAGATTCCATCTCACACATGTAAGAATGGCTAAGATCAAAAGCTCAAATGACAGCACATGCTGGTGAGGGTGTGGAGAAAATGGCACCCTCCTCCATTGCTGGTGGGAGTGCAGGCTTGTGCCACCACTATGGAGATCAGTCTGGTGATATCTTAGAAAACTTGGAATAGCTCTGCCTTGGACCCAGCTATACCACTTCTGGGTATACACCCAAATGCCTCTTCACGGAATCATGTGGAAGTTTCCTCATCTATGTTCATAGCAGCCTTATTTGTAAAAGCTAGAAACTGTAAACAACCCAGATGTCCCTCAACTAAAGAATGAATTAAAGAAATGTGGTACATCTACACAATGGAATACTACTCAGCTATCAGAAACAATGAAATTATGCAATTTGCAACCAAATGGATGGAACTAGAGAATCTCATCCTGAGTTAGCTAGCCCAGACTCAGAAGGATGCACTTATAGTCAGATTTTTATCTATATAGTACATGATATCTATACTACAACCAATGTACCAAAAGGAACAGGACATAGACTTTTTCTTTTTCTCCCTGTGAATGAGACACTTTTCACTAGTCGTGCTGCCTTGTAGGCCCCAGTGTATGAGGAGGTTCTTGTTCCTCATATGACTGCTGAACTGGGGCAGGGGACTGTTATGTAGGAACACTCCACTCCAGAGGAGTGGGATGGAAGTGTTTGGGGGTAGAGGGTGGGAGGGCAGGACTGGGAGGGGTGGAAAGAGGAGACTATGATGGAGATGTAGCCTGAAGCAATAAATAAATAAGTCAAAAATAAATAAATAAATAAAATTCCAGGAATAAACCTGAAAAAAAAAACATGCAGATGACTGATATGTTGGCCTTTAAAAAAAAAATAAGTAATTTCCATAGCAGGAGGAGTCTGTAACTTATTTGAAATTAAAATCTCAAGGACTATTGAAAATTTAAAAATGGATTCATAATAACTTTTGGAATCTATATCATATTCATTCATAAGTTATTACAGTCTCACATTAGGAAAGTATAAAACTTACTTTATCAGCCTAACAGTATTTACGGATATCTATTTTTTTTTCTAATTTAAGATAAATTTACAACTATCATCAAGTGAATAATTGTTCAAAGAAGTTATCACTTGCTTTGGTGCTGTAACTTAAAATTAAAAAAAAATAGACCTTTTTACTCTTTGAAAGTTTTCTAGAGTCTGGAAGAATTGATGAAAACAATGCAGTTTTGCAGGACTTGTCACTAAGCTGTAAGGTTCCCATGGAAGCAATGCAGTGAGGCTGTCTGCTAAATTCAAAGAATAGGCAATCAGAGGCCAGGGTGGCCCAGCTCTATGGAAGACCTGAGAAGAGCAAAATCAGGCTTTCTAGTCTCTAGTGGATTTCTCACTTTGCACTTGTAGGAGTTCTCTGTTAAACACCGCAGCTGAAAGAGTGTGTGACTTGTGAAGTCTTTATAGTCCCTAACACTATAAAGTGTTACTTAGAACATACATTAAATAATCAATCGATCACAAAATATATTCTTGATCAGACAGGTTCAAGCTTACCTATTATTCTTGTCTAAACACACACACACATACACACACACACACACACACACACACACACTCACACACATACTCACATGTGACTGAAAGCAAGCCTGGATCAGAGAAAAAAAAATATGAAGAAATACATAGAAACTAACATCTAGGAAAGGAATATGGCCTAGAGATTCAGGACAAAAGGGCCATAAGTAAGCATGAAGTAAACAGCTGCTGTTTACTTCACAGCTGTTCCTGGAGGCCGGTATAATTTTAACACTCAAGTGTGGAATAATGGAAACTATATATGCCACAAAAAATTGCAGAAAAAAATAAATGAAATACACCTGCTATTTATAAAGCATTCTATACTTTTATCCATTTAAGTGTGTTATATGCCTTATAGCAATGAGGCACTGAAGAAACAAAAATTATTTCAATACTCTCCAATACATAAAGATGATTTAATTATAGTGGGAGATGTAAATAGGAATTTGTAATGTAGACTCAATCCAATCTTGAAGGATGAATTCATTTTGAGATGTGTTCACATATAGCCTCATAATTTTATTTCTAATAGTCTTCTAATCATTTGTATTTGACAATGAGCTTTCAGTCATCAATCTAAATGATTAACATTACCATGGTAAGACTATCACCTTTGGGGAAAATTATCTTGAAAAACTTTGCAATGTTGTTATGGGCATTTTATGGTAATTCTTATGTTCCATGCCCTCTGGTACTTCATTACAGAAAACAATAGACTCTCAGAACTGAAAAGGAAATCAGAAAAGAATGACTATAATTACCTATTTCACAGAGGTAAAAATTTCAAGAATAATATTTCCTAACCAAGATCACAGAACTTGCTACAGCATTAAAAAAAAAACACTTTAGGTACAAATATATGCAAATTAATAGATATAGAAATAAATTGGAACTAAAAAAAATAAATGAATAATCAGAATTATACTAAAAGAAGAATATCAAAGTGTGGTTTTGAGGTCATTTTTTGTTTTTGTTAAATATATAAATGTGAATGATATTTTTCTTTAATCTGTACTCTAATCTAACTGGAAAAATAGGAATTTAAAATATTTTAATGGCCTTAGTGTGGACATATTGATTTGATATTTCTCTGTTATAAATTTGCATTCTCATTTCAGTAATGTGAGCTTACAATGAAACAAAGACATAAAGGTTACTAATGGAAATTCAATGACCCTTAGAAAATTAATACAAATTACTTATAAATGCATTTGATGAAAAAAAAATCTCTTGCAAACTAATATGACTATTTTATTTATTTAATATATGTAATATTTATTAGATGTTAGACACTAAATTTGAAGCATTATCAGTTCAATACCTGAAAAATATTTGAGCCTTAATTTAAGTTTTAAAATAGAAATGAAGGGTCTGCAAGAGTATTTGTTTTTTTTTTTTTTTTTAAATGTTACTATGACTAAAATTACAAAGTATAAATGAAAGGAGATAGCTGCTAGTATCTGGAGATAAATTAACTATTCTACTTCCCATACTTAAGGAGTTCTTACATATATATATATATATATATATATATATATATATATATATATATATATATGAAGGTCTTGAAGGAAATACTAAGTCACATTGAAGGCTTTTTCAAGAGTTTGGAAAACCAGGAATCTTCCTGCCTGGTGGCTCAGCGTGACCCTGTAGTGAGAGAGTAA
Organism: Lophiomys imhausi; assembly: GCA_907164525.1. Taxonomy (NCBI): domain Eukaryota; kingdom Metazoa; phylum Chordata; class Mammalia; order Rodentia; family Muridae; genus Lophiomys; species Lophiomys imhausi. The sequence continues at coordinate 5,758,077 of CAJQZJ010032984.1, read as the reverse complement.
AGATGCACACATTTAAATATAATGCAGTCCTTATTAAGTTACAGAATTTAATTCTTTAATGTATTAAGATGATTAATCATTCTAAACTCTGACTTTGTGCCATTATATCTACAGAGAAAATATTCCCAAAATAGTCTCAAATAATTTATAAGCAAATTGTTTATGTAAATAAGCTTCCTATTTGTTTACACATCTTTATAGTATATCACTGTTTTTAAACAGTAACTGACTGCTTACCCTTTACGAATTTTTTAAAAAAAATATTTGTTTATTATTTCAGGTTACATCTCCATCACAGTTTCCTCTTTCTGCCTCTCCCAGTCGCACCCTCCCACCCTCTACTCCCTATCCCTTCCCTTCCAACCCACTCCTCTGGAGTGGAATGTCCCTACTTAACAGTCCCCCACCCCATTTCAGCAGTCATATCAGTTTTCAATAAACCCAAGGCGTGATCACATGGTAAGAAACATTGGTAGACTGATAGACAAATGTAAAATAACAAAATCGCAATAAGTTTGTTTGTAGAATTTTACCTGGCACTCAGGAAGGGCTCTGATGCCAAGGAATTGTTTCAAGAAGAACTAGAGTTTGGCCTGACCAGGAAGGATCTAACACATTTTGTTAATATTTAAGGTGTGGTATTACACTAGGGAAGTGATTTCTGAAGAATGAATGCCTGTATAAGCAAAAGCTGGGTTAGGTCTGTTTTCTCAGAGCATCACAGGGTTTGTTAAACATGTTAGGTCCTAAGGAATGTGTTATGTTTGTCTGTAACAAGAAAATCATCCTTCTGGACCTGAAAACAATAATTCATCCCAAACACAGCAAGGCCACCAGCCAAACCCTTTGAAGCTTTGATTTGGCATCAGCTGGTACCCATAGATTAAATCTAGTCTGGGTTTCCTGACTTCTGTTGCAAAACCCACATTTAAATTGCTGATAGACAACATGGTTACACTTTAAAGAGAAAAATTATGCTCCTAGAAAAAAAATTTGTCAAGGATAAATGGGTGAAACAAAAAGACTGATTTTTATAAATTTTTGATATTTTAGAAAACAAATCAATAAAGATAACTACATTTACATGCACAGTATTTAAACACACACACACACTCTCTGTCTCTCTCTGTATGTATGTTTCTCACCATAGGTAAATACTATGAAATGTTCTTCATTTGTGTTCATCTAAGATCGTTCAGCTCCACAGACTGCTCCAGCCAGAACTTCAGTAAAGCCCTGAAGATCAGATTCTGTCTATAAACTTCTTAGGACATCTAAATAGCTGAACACAAAAAGAATGATTATCAAATGATTCTATTAACATTTTTAACCATTTTTCCATTCTTATTTGGGCCCCAAACAGGTTTACTACGCCCCAAATCAGCAGGAAGTCATTTTAAGAGAGCAACGCCCCATGCCCAGAAGGTAGGGAGGGTGTCCCCCCCCTTTGGTTATTTGATGGATAATAGAAAATTTTGTTATTAGGGGAAGTGACTACAAGCTGTTAAATGGTCTTGTTAAATGGATTTTGGAGGTTAGACCTAGGGACTTCTCTCTTTTTCTTTTCTGTATCCTACTTTTCTCCTATGTAGGAGTGAATAGACTTGAGAAAAAATGGGACATAGACATAGTATAGGAAAGACTTAGAACTTATTTTTTAAGATAAAAACTTAAACTCATATTTTCTAGTATAAAGAAACAACAGTATCATAAATACAGGTTGCATATACCTGTGAATCAAAAATTCTGGAGGTGAATGAGGAAAACTACTAATTGGAGGCAGGCAAGGGCTGTATACTTACTTGATCTCTCAAATACAAACAGTTACAAAACACAATTATAAAATAGAACTCTTAGATACAAATTAAATCATAAGGGAAACTGGGATTATCCTGTTTACCAACCTCAGTTTTTTCCATATCTCCTGTTGATCCAGTACAACACGATCATTCATCTTACCATTTGTTCTTATTTACTGGAAGGTTTTAGAAAAGACATCATGATAAAATATTAAAATTGAGGAAACATGCATTCTTTATGAAAAAGCTGAAAAGATTCTTGGTATACTTCAATTCCACTTGGCCAATGTAGTAAAACATTAGTATTTTAGTTTCCAGATTTGGAACTTTTCTCTCTTTGTAAATATGCTATCTTGCTTTGATTTTTTAAATATGTCAGCTACATATTTTAATCATATTATCCACAATTTTGCTATATTTTATTTGCCCAAAGCTTTCTATTAAAGTGTAGTATTTTTTTTTACATTTTAGTATTTCATGAATGAATTTATGTACCTCAGCATATTCTGAGAAGACATAAGGTTTATATTCAACATTCTATAGGGTACTACTTACCTAGTTCAGTTATCCCTTAGCAACACCAGACTATTACCACTCAACCTTGCCAGTGCAGATTCACATTACTGGACATAAACACAAACAAAGAGGCACACACACATAGACACACACACATGCCTGCATTTAATATGGCCATGGACTTTCTGCATAAACATATTTTTTTGGTTTCTAAGGAGAAGAAAATACTTTTAATTTTCATTAATTCTTTCAAAGAAATTGCTTTCAAACAGATAATTTTTAAATAGGTAATATAATATAAATACTTATATTTCTTATATCATTTTAATTCACTCAACTACTAATGCATTTAACCACAATTTTTACTTTTAAATTATTTAATATTCATGAGCATTTTGCTTATATTTATTTTTGTGCACCACATCCATGTGCCTTGGAAGGCAGATCTCATGAACTGGAGTTTTATAACCAGTTTTGATTAATCATGTGGTGCTAGAATCACATCCCTGTCCTCTGAGAGAGAAGAAGATATTTTTAATTTCTGAGCCTTTTTGTAGCCCATAACTAAAATATTTTTTGTTGAGAGTCTGAAAATCAAAATGGAGATATAAAATTTGGATACAAGGAACTTAAAATTTGGACAATGTTTTGTTTTTTTTTCATATAATTAAGAGCAATGTTTGGTCCACAAAGATATGTTAATTGACTGCAATTGAGTGAACTGGTGGATTATGGTGATGGATTCATAGTATCATTTCAGATTCCCTACTTCCTTACCAATGCCTTAGTGGTATATTCTTTTTTATAAAGATTGATTTAATTAACATTATAGTCGCTGGAGAAATATAAGATGTTGGCCTCGGTTATTATGACATGTGTGATTTCAGTGTGATACTTGTCCCACAGGCTCATGTGTTTGAATATCTCCTTCCACATTAGAGAAGCTGTTTGGGGAGGTGTGGAACCTGAAGCAGATGAAACCTTAGAGCGAATAGTTAGGTTGTGGAGTAGGTATATTGTTCCTGGCTCATTCCTTTCAGGTCACTGCTAGTCCATGAAAATGTGAACAAGCTACTGCTTTTATCTCCTTCCACCCATGAGGAAGTGATACTCTGAGACAAATAAACTCTTCTTCCCTGAAGCTGCATTTGTCAGATGGTCTGTCATAGCAAGGAGAGAAGTAACTATTGCATACAATGATTCTCCAATTTTTCAAGTAAATTGTGGTGATGAGGGAAAGACTTAAGTTAGATCACTATTTGGATTATTCTCATACAAACTGTATTTTAAATGGAATTTGTCTATAGTAAGCAAAAGTCTCCTAGTGACAAATTTTGTATGAGCAAACCTAGTAATAAGAATGTAATTGCTATATTATCTTTTATTTATTGTTATGTGTTTCTTTATTTGTTTGTTTGTTTTTTAGTTCTCTCTCCCTGGCAATGAGAAACTTTTCACTGGTTTTACTGCCTTGTGCCCCAGTGTATGAGGAGGCTCTTGGCTCTCATATGACCTCTGAACTGGGGCAAGGGACTGTTATGTAGGGACACTTCACTCCAGAGGAGTGGGATGGAGGGTTAGGGGGTTAAAAAAAATGAAATGTGAAGTATCGGCTTTTTGCTACCAATTGTCATAAACTGTTTAGGATAATTAAGAAATGCAAACTCTTAGTCATGCAAGCCTGTCATTTTGTTAGGTACTATGATAGTCTATTATAGATATTTTCTAAGCTAATCAGAAATCAAGTTGCTAAGACACAAGCAACATTTGCTTATCCTAATATAAGAGATAGATAGGGAGTCTTCAAAAACCTCAAGAGATCTGCAGAATATGGCACTCAAAGATGCTTTCTTAACCTAAGATTTTTTGATATCGAGACATGTCAGCTCCTGACAGCACCCCCTTTTCTACCCCAAATAGAAGATGAGCATCGAAGAATCTCCAGTGGGAGATGATTGAATTAGTGGCAAGCCTATCTCTTGGCAAGAAAAACCCCTTGCTTCAACTGTAGACAGAATATTGTCCAAAAAGGACAAAACTTGGATGCAGGTAAGTCAACAACCTAGTTCTGCCAAGACAGGGTAGGCAAGTCCTTCATAATTCCTGCTCTAAAATCAATGTCTGTCAGAGAAATGGGGACAAATGGCTGAAGATTGATTCTGTAATGTATGGAGAGAAAATGGGAACTGTCCAGACAGCCACTGGTATGTCATTTCTTAGTTTTGGAAGCTGCAGGACCTGCACTTCCTATATAATCAGATTTATTTATCCCTCTCAGGTCTCTGAGGTGGTTGAAGAAGAGATAGCTGGAGTCTCATAGTTAAATTTTGAGTTGTTTAGGAATCAAGAGGGTGTTCTGGATCTAAGAAGATATTTTAAAATTGTGATGAAAGTTAGGATGAAAGCTGAGTTAGATATAGAACTTTAAACTCATGGAAATGGTTAGATAGTAGAATGTTAAAGTCAGGCGCCAAATACGTATAGACTGGACATTGGGATTGTATGCTAAGCCATATAACTCTCATAATTGTGGCCTAATTATTTCTGTTGTTTTGTATTGTATTTGTTGTTATAAGAGAAAGAGCCATTTGTTGGACTGAAAGGGGGAGCTGTTGGGGGGAAAAAGATATACCTTTAACTTAAAAATAAAAGGAAGGGGATGGGTAGGTTGAGGTGAAAGAGGGTGGGAGGGTGGGACTGAAGGGGGGAGTAGGGAGGGGATTGCGATTGAGATGTAACTTGAAGAAATAAAAAATAAATTAAAAAAGAATATAATTGCTAGTGGCATTGACCACTTTTGTCACCCTACTAAGTATTTATTACGATGTCATTTGTTACTATGTATTATGTCAGTATTTGCTACCATGTCTGCTTTACAAATAATGAAATTTTAGTTTTGATAATTTAATGAATTTTCTGTCTTGCAAGAAATAAAGATGCCAAATATCTTTTGTTTATTTTCTTTTGTAAGTATAAAGCAAAGATGTGAAAATGGAGGAAAGTTACTATACTCTTATTCCATTTCAATAACAGGAATGCTACTATTAAGGAGAAGTTACACTGTAATAAAATCTAGGGTCAGTTTACTACCTCATAAGAAGATATTAACCATTAAGCACAGGACAACCCACAGACCCAAAGAAACTAAGTAAGATGGAGGACATAAAGGATGATGCTTGAATCTCTCTAAGTAGGGGAAATAAAATGCACATTGGAAGTGCTTAGAGAGAGGGATCTAGAAAGGAACCCAACATTACTGCCATCTGAGAAGATTTATCCAGCAGATATTGGAAACAGATCCATAGACCCACAGTCAAACATTAGATGAAAATCAGGGAGTCCTGAGGAAGAGTTAGGGGAAAGTTTGAGGGAGCTGGAGGGATTAAGGTCACCACCAAAAGAACCACATAGCCAATTAACTGGGACACGGGGATGGGGGGGCTCATGGAGACTAAACCACCAACCAAAGAACATGCATGGACTAGTCATAGGCCTAGTGACACATATGAAGCTGATGGGTTGTTTGGTCCTCATGTAGATCCCCTAGCAATTGTAGTGGGGACTAACTCCAACTCAGAAGCTGTTGCCTTCCTCTGGATCCCATTTTCCTAGCAGAGCTGCCTTGTCTTCTCTCAGTTGAAAAGGAGGCACGTAGTCCTGATGTGATTTGATATGCCAGAGTGCATTGTTACTGGCTGGGGAGGAGTATGGGGAAAGAGGATGGGAGGGTGGGACTGGGAGGAAGGTGGGGAATGCCAATTGAAAGTTAAAATAAACAAATCAATTTTAAAAACTAAAAGAAAAATCTAGGGTCAATATTAAGCTATATATGACATATGTGGTAGAAGCTGTAAAAAGAAGGGGATATTCTGGGATTATAGAAGTGATGTTGTACTGATATAAAGAGTGAGAAAAAGAGAAAAAACAAAAATAAACCATCTAATAAATGCAGAGTAAAACATCTAGGTAAAGTAAACCACAGGTTTATTTTTCTTTATCTTTCTCATTTCTGATGAACTTTAAATGGGGTGGTAAAGATATGGAGTGGTAATGATTGCATAATTCAACAGGTAAACGGAAAACATGATATTGTGACCTTTAATGGATGGATGTTGTGGTGGGGAAATTATATCTCAATAAAGCTATGAAAAGAAATAAAAAGAGGCAACTCTAAATGTTTTAAGTCAAATGGAATTGAAATGAAAAATTAAATTCCACCTGTTGGTTAGAGAATTTGTCTTTCCAAAAGCTGCTTAAACTCCTGACTCTGGGGAGAATATAGTTAACATTAAAGGAGAAATCGTCCAGAAAATACCACTGCAATTTTCAAAAAGCTCTTCTGTACTTCTCCACTATCAAATTGTCTTGAAATAATTGTCTCAAAATATATCTGTAATCTTCTTTCATGTAATTTTCTCTTGGCATAACAGACAATAAGGAGAAAAAGGCTCACAATGAAAATTTTGGTATAATTAGTGTTGACTTGTATTATGGATTTGGATTTTCTGATCAAGTCTTTTTACTTCTAATCAATTGTTTTAATAAATTTCCCCATTAAGAAATTTTATATTTCCTTTCTCCATTCTATACACACCAGGTTGTTAATCTTATGAGGAAAGTAAAAGTTCTATTCCCTCCCATTATGAACGTTATGAAATAGAAAATGAAGGTATAAAAATTCTAAACATTAAGTAACCCAATGAATCAAAGTAATGTTTGGTCCCTGGCTTTGATCCCTCAAACTAAAAATGTATTTCCTTAGTTACTCACTTATTCTAAATATTGATTTTAATACATATATGTAAACACATGTAGCCCAAAATCTTTCAAATGTTTCAAGAGTTGGTGAAGAATAAATCTTAGTCGAGTAATTTATTATTCAGGTCTGAGCAATAATACAATCATACTACTCGGCCCTTGAAAATTTATAATGAACATTTGTTGCCTTTATTAGTTAATGAACACAGATTTTAGTGATTAAAAAACATAGATTCATATAAATATTCTAAACTTCAGTATTAATTTGTTTGTGTTTCAGAAAGTCTGCATAGTATTTAGACAAGAGAAAGACAGCTTGGCCTTGAACACAAAATCTTCTGTCCCATATCAGCTCTGTTCACTCAGATTTTGCCATTCACTTAGCTTCCACTTCCTCACATATTAAATGAGGACAACAATTCTACCTGTTATTTTAATTGTGATTTCTAAACAAAAAGCTACATCTCATCTGCTATGTTATCAATAAATTTCCCCTTTATATTAAGTATAAAAACATGTATGATTTCATCAGGTATTTAAATGTATCTATTTTATGCTATGAATAACATTTCCATTAATGACCATAAGCTGTTGAGAAAATCTTGAGTTAAACCTTTTCTGTGCCCCATAGGAATACAATGTCTTTCTCAGCTCATGGTCTAAATCAGTTGTAGGTCAAACACACTGAATTTAAATAAAATAAGCTCTTTCAGCATCCTGCAAGTAATGCTAAGTTTTTGTGATTCATTATAGCCAATGATGGCCCCTGATGGGATTGTTTATATTCTTCATCCTACTAAATCTGATATGGGCTTCTAATTTCTAAGATGCAATTTTCTGGACATGATTTTTTTGCTGGGTCTGTATAGACTTTAAGGAGATTGGCAAACAACTGGAATGGGGGGATGCAATCTGGGAGCAAGGTAGAGACCTACTGAATGGAAACTCCCAGGAATCAATTAGGGTGTCCCTAGCTAAGACATAGTAGTGAAGGATATGGAACCTGAACCGGCCATCTCCTGTAACCTGTTGCCTTTCCCTTCAAGCATAGGACCATTCTGCAAAGAAGCCTGGGCAGGTGTTAGTGGCCCATTGAAGACAAAGAACTAATAGACCATCTCACTGAATCATCTTCCCAAGTCAGATCTATTCCTAGGATGTTGAACTACCTTCACACTGACACCATACTTCCAGTTCTGGGGCTCCTGTGATAAAAATGAGGAGCATGTTTATAAGTTGATTAAATCACCAAATCTATGACTAAAGATGTATGTCAGTTTAAGCAACTACTTTTGTGACTATCAATATATAAAATAATTAAATTTTTACTTAGTTTTAGGCAACCAAAGTCCCACGTTGCAAAGAAACTCATGCCTTTGGAGTTTAAAAACTAATGAGAATGTTTGCCTCCTGTTCTAATAAGAACTCATAAATGCTTTTATTAAAGCCTTTGCAATTTTTTTATTGTAATTATCTTCCAACAGCTATTTTTGTTACTTACTTGGATCCTTCTCCACAGTGTGTTCACTCAGATGCCAAATACATTCAGATTTCTACCAAATATGGTAGAAATATAAAGGTTTCATAAGAAATGCTTTTATTGTTACTTAAGATGAGAAAAGAGAAGGTGATTATTTATTACAACTTTAAATTGTGGATTTCCATAGTGTAGTGGTTATCACATTCATCTAACAACTTGAAATAAACACTAATAAATTAATGTAAGAAAACTTAAAAAAGCAATGATTGTGATCTAGGGCTAAGAATAAGGAATCGGAGCCTTAATTAATTTAAGTGGTACAATATTAGAAAAAATAATTTAGCAAAAAAAAAGAACAATAGATCACTTAGGAAAGTAAGAACTAACTATAGTTCACTTTTCTTACTCTGCCCTACAAAATCTTTATTTTAAGCAATGATCGTCAAAGTATTCAGGATTTCCTAACTTAAACAATAACCAGTACCTTATAATTAGCAGCAAGGAATCTGTTTGCTGAGTTGTTACAACATGCAGTCAATCCATTAGGTGCACAACACCGTGTGGTGTGAGGCGAGAATAATTAGATACCAGATGGTGATACCAGCTCCAATAGCGAATGCAGATGCATTATTCATGAGAAGTGACTTTATTGTTGTTTTTTATCCATTTGGTACCATTATGCTGCTCTTGGACCCCAATTCATGTCTCAAAGGGAAAAAAAAAATCTTTGGATCTGGTATTTTTCTGTTCTAACAATTTGTAACATTACTTTGTCCCAAGCCAGTAAGTTCTGTCCCTACTCTGCTTACTGGACATACTCATTTTCCCCAGCACCATGGAGCTGCTAGTTTGCATTTCCTTGCAAATCTGAGGTTAATAGGCATAAATTTATGCTTCTGCCAGCTGCATTATGTTTGAGATTAGTATCTTTAAAAATGGAATCTGATTTTTTCGGGATTGTATGTCACAATTCTGAGCTAAGATCCTTTTAAAATATCATTAGTGGAGATGTGATTAATCATGTTATGTCTTCTGAACACTAAAAATACCTCTTATTTTCATTACAGATGCAATGAATTTGAAACTAGAAATGAGTGAGAATATATAGAGATTGGATGGTAGATCTCATTAATGTTATTAATTCTTCAAAGGAGAGATCAACAGAGTGGTTGTGTATCTTGATTTCCTTAAGAAAATGACAACTTTTTATGGGTGAAGGGTGATGCTCTGATTCCAAGGATATAATACCTCCAGGATCACAGACTGCCTACAGTTGACCTGTGACCTTTAGTCCTTGACAGAAGACAGGGAAGGTTCAGTTCTTGTTTTTAATAAATAGTTCTAATGGACAGAATTGCTGTAACAGTATGATCTTATCAATGAACACAATCATTAATGGGAATGAGATGCATAAAGTTAATTGTCTGGATTATTATGAGTCTCCATGCTCATGCTGCCTGACAACTAAATAGCTTACATTCTTATCTTACTTCAGCTCTTTTTGTCTGCCTGAGGTTGGATGGTTGCTGCCCACTGTGGTGAGTGCTCAGCTCTGCAGTATCAATTAACAATCAAGAAAATCCTTCACAACATGCCCACAGACCACTCTGATCTGGGCAATCCTTCCATTAAGGTTTCTCCTCTCAGTTGACTCTGGGATGTATTAGCTTGACAATAAAGGCTAACTTGTACAGGAACCTTTATATTGCTACACTGTATTATAATATGTGTGTATTAGTTAACAATAAAGTAGTTTTGGCTATTATAACAAAAGACACCAAAATGACAGAGATCAGTATGAATTCCCTCTTTGTTTCTCACTTATATAAAATATCCAAGTGCCACTATATATTTGTGTCACCCAAATCATCTGGGACTAAAAACATGTTCATGAACTTGTTTTGTTTTTGTTTTTGTTTTTTTTTTAATCTATATTCCCTGCTCCCATTTAATGGCAATAAAAGGCTCTTAAATATCCTCTTAAGGACAAAGGTACTGACCATTCATTTTTGTGCTAATTTCCCACTGGCTTGATCTCAGTTTTATCACTAGCACAACTGAAAGCAAACTCATAGGTAAAATCTTATTCCAGTGCAACTTTCATTTAATGCATGAGGTCTTTTAACAAATGTATAGCAAGGCATTAAGTGATAATGTCAGCAACTACTTTTATTCTCAGGTTTTAGTGATTTTATTTTTATTTAATTTTATTTTTACTCATTATCAGTCGATTAAGAATGGTTCCTGTAAGTACACATATTTGAACAGTAGGTACCCTATTGATGGCACTGTTTGGAGAAGTTAAGGAACTTATGAACTATGAATCTAAGCTGAAGGAAGGAAGTCACTGAGAGCAAGCTAAAAAGTTTAACACCTTGCTACACTGAGAATTTGCTCTGTTTCATGCTTGCAAATGAACAAAGGATTACGCATCCTTCTATTTCATCTACCTGCTACTAATCCTCCCTCAGCTCTCAGACTCTCCTTCTGGAAACTTAAGTCAAAATAAACTCTTTCATCTGTACGTAGTTTTGGTCATAGTGTTTGACCAAAAAAAAAAACAAAAAAACAAAAAAACAAAGGCAAACTAATATTTCAATGTTACCATAATAATTATTCCCCAACAGAGTATTTTGATTGGCAATTCTAACTTTCCAAATAAATTATCAACACAACGAACTTTGTTAGGTAATCTGACAAACATTCCTAAATGGCTCTGTAGACACGTGTGAGCAACATGACATTCCATTAGCAATGCATGAGGGAACTGCAGTATTATTTTAAAATTCTCAGATTGCTTTGTTTACACATTATCCTTTGTAACCATTTGATTTTTCTATTATTTTCATGGGTTATGCTCATTGTACTTTTGTGATTTTATGTGATTTATAAGACTTTGTATATGTATAGTTTGATGAGAATATGCAATCATGCACTCTTGATGAGAATAGGCAATCATGCAATCCTGAATTGGGTAACTTTTTGGAAGCAAAAATGTAAATGTGTTCATCAGCAATATTATGAAATAGTTGTAAAGTACATTATTATTTCTAACAGCAGGGATTCATTTCACAAAATCCATCCAAAGCATATATGAAAAATTTACAGCAATATTAATGAAATAAACTATTTGAATGCTTTATAAAAAAATGCATAAATTAGTAAATCAGAATTCTATGTATTGGGTGATGTGAAAGCTATGAAAACACATTTTCTGAGAGGAATTAATTCATTCTTTTATAGGATATGGATATTTTATACTACTAAATACTGTAAATCAAAACCATGGAATTTAGTAATAGTCATGTTGAGTGTGTAAGATAAAAATGACTTTGTTAATTATTTTAATATTTATCTCTGGACTTTACTTGAAAGCTCAAAAACCTTATAAGTGCTTATTAAAATATCTATACTCAATAAAATAAAGAAGATATGAATTCATATTGCTAAAAATAATCTTTCATGATGAAAGTTATAGGTAGAAGAAACAGTTCTTTAGCAATTTAATTCTTTACACTTATTTGATACTTATTATTTTTGGCTCTTCCAATCAATAACTCAAATAAAACCTCTTGCATAGTATGTACAAATTTATACTTATAATGTAGGAGAAAATGATTTTTCTAAATACTTACAGATATCATTCTGTCTTTAGGTGACCTGACTTGCTATAGAATCTGTACCTGTTTTTCATGAGAAAATTATGCTATTAATGATAAATATTAAAAATTACTCACCATCACAAGGATTACCTGCTCACAATCACAAGGCATATTACATTTTCCTTGCTGAAATAATGCTAACCTGAGGTCAAAGTTTTTAGTCACAATTGTAATTATGCAACACCTACAAGAACAGTTCTATTTCATAACATGATATATTAAAGTTATAGCATATGGTATAATTATCCTTTGTGAAAAACAGGACCTGCCATTTTGTTGACACAAACTGTAGAGTTTGGATTAAAATGCATTCATCATTTGTTCAGCATATTCTCTTTTTCAGATTAATTAGGCTTTATAGTAGTAACATTCAAGGCAAAACAAAATATTCTCAGAGAATAAAACCACCGAAGCACATTAATCTGTAGAAGACCATTTACTTTTACACCTGTGAACTTATATTATTCATGCTTATAGTTTTCAGTAAAATTACTAAATACTCACTTAAGAAGGGGGTGGTGAATGTATAAAGCATAGGCCATCAGAAGCCTGTGATAATATAATTTAGAATCATAGTAACCTGAACTATTTTTCTGAATACACCTTTGATTTATCTGTTAATTATAATGATTCATATTTTCCTAATTTTGTCTCTGTTATCTTTATCATCTTACTTTCTAATCTAACACTGTGCATACACAGTACACATAGACACAGACAGACACCTTTCAGTTGTGTTTTCTATACTGCAGTTTGATAATTTGAAATATCAGTTGAAATTCTATTATTACTTGAAATGTTAAAAATATTTTAGTAAAATTTTTCTATATAAGTAAAAAGAATCATTTGCTTTTTGACTATTTTTATAACCAAATGAGATTTTTATTTTAGTATTATAACAGTCTATAATACATTTGAAACCCACTTAATGTGACAACTTATTCGACTTTGTATGTGCTTTGACCATTTGTTTATTTAAATTTTCAAGAATGACCATGAGACCAAACACAATTCAGAGCACTATAAATATTTAAGTAGCTTCTTGCTTTTAGAAGTAATCAAAGATTTGCAAAAATAAACTTTCTTTAGGACAGAAATGCATTGTAATTCCTACTTTTTCTAGACCTGGGTTACTCTAGAGAATGTTTTTGCAATGAGATTGGTGCAGTAAACACAGAGTAGGAAAGGGATTCCCTGAAGTGATTGAAGTGATGTCCTTCCCTTTGGAAAACTGCCAAATAGGGGTACAGTCGACATTTGAAAACAAGAGCTTTAAAACATGACACTGTAAGCCAAATTTTTTAAAAATGTGTTAGAATGGTGGTAGCCTATATAGCTTAGTTATGGTGAACTCAACAACCAGGGATTATTAAATGAAAACTGAAGTTCTGGAGATACCTCTTTTGAGATCTTGGTAATGTAGGTCTGAGAGACTACCCAAAGAATATAGGCCCTAGTCAATCAATCAACTTGTCTGGCTCCCAGAACTAGTTGATAAAACCCCGTTGCTGAAGAAACTACATATTGTAGGTTCATGCTACAGACAAATTAAGCCAGACATGAGCTGGATGCTTTTTGCCTGTTGACTAGTGATCATAGTGTCAGAAGATACACTAGAGGCTGTTTGTGGAGATAAGGCATCAAAAGTTTTTGCACAGCTGAGAACCATACAACTACAATACCACCTGCCAAGCAAGATGTGCCTACTGGTGTTATAGTGGCATGACTGTTGCGGCTAAAATAAAGCTCTCTGTTTGGTTTTGAGATGGACTCCACAGTTTTAAAAAAATATTGACTGAGGACGTGTTATGTCCCATGATAGAGTTCACTGTTGTTGTTTAGCTAAGTTTACAGAGTGCCAAGCTGCCTTCCAAATATTTATGATTACACTCAGAGACAAATGCTACACTCAATATCAGAGGTACTTCTCTTCACAATGAAAAGCAGTGAATGCAGAAGTATATTGCTGCTCAAGATACTGAGAATAAGTGAAAGCAAGTGCTAAACCCCTGTAGGCCCCCAGGGCAAGAGGAAGCTCTTAGCCTTCATATGGCTACTGAACTTAAGGGGCTGATATGTAGGGCACCCCACACCAGAGGAGTAGGATAGGTGGGAGAAGGGGGAGAGGATGGAAGGCTGAGAGCGTGGGCCCAGGAGGAGTGGAGGGAGGGGACTGTGATGGAGATGTAAATTGAAGTAATAAACAGTTTTAAAAAAAAGATTCAGGGAACAACATAGTAGAAAGTGTGGAAAAAATATAAGAGCTAAAAGATAGGATAAAACACTGTGCAATGCTATCCTGTAAACAAAAGATAGATAATAAATTAATGATATCAAAGCAGTAGAGGCTGCCAGTAGTGGGCCTATATACGGTGAGCCTGTTGAACACTCAATCATAGATCAGGAAGATGTCATGGGGCTCTATTTCTTCTTGATAGGATGATGGATTCTGGGGAGGGTCAGACATTGTCATCATTTGTGTGTCCACTACTGAGCTTATCATATTCCAGTAAATTATAAAAGACCCATGGAAACACATATTAAACTCAGTGGGTAACAAAACAAAAGGAAATGTGTGTGAGAAAGGGACTCATCTGTGGGGTTAAAAGGAAGTAGAGAACATCTTTGAATGCCATATTCTGCAGATCTCTTGAGGTTTTTGAAGATGCCCTATCTATCTCTTATATTTAGATAAGCAAATGTTGCTTGTCTCTTAGCAACTTGATTTCTGAGTAGCTTAGAAAATAACTGTGATAGACTGTCACAGTAACTAACAAAATGACACGTTTTCATGACTATTAGTTTCCATTTCTTAATTATCCTAAACAGTTTATGTCGGTTGGTAGCGAGAGGTCAAAACTTGACATTTCATTTTTAAGTATTACTACAAACAATACCTTTAAGAAGCGTTATCCTTAATTTTGTATCAATATACAAAGATCAATACCAATGTGGCCAAATATAATCTTAATTTTGTATCAATATACAAAGATCAGTACCGATGTAGCCCAATACAATCTTAATTTTACATTAATATACTAGGGTCAATACCATTGTGGCCAAATACAATCTTAATTTTGTATCAATATACAAAGATCAATACCGATGTAGCCCTATACAATCTTAAATTTGCATTAATATACAATGATCAATACCGATTTAGCCAAATATAATATTAATTTTGTATCAGTATACAAAGGTATAAAGCTATATTCAATAAGATGTTTTCTTAACTTAAGATTTTTTGATATCGAGACATGTCAGCTCCTGACAGCACCCCCTATATTACTCCAAGTAGAAGATGAGCATCGAAGAATCTCCAGTGGGAGATGATTGAATTGGTGGTAAGCCATTCTCTTGGCAAGAAAAACCACTTGCTTCAACTGTAGACAGACTTCTGTCCAAAAAGGACAAAACTTGGAAGCAGGTAAGTCGACAGCCTAGCTCTGCCAAGACAGGGTAGGTAAGTCCTTCATAATTCCTGCTCTACAACCAATGTCTGTCAGAGAAATGGGGCCAAATGGCTGAAGATTGATGCTGTAATGTATGGAGAGAAAATGGGAACTGTCCAGGCAGCCACTGGTATGTCATTTTTTTAGTTTTGGAAGCTGCAGGCCCTGCACTTCCTATATAATCAGATATATTTATCCCTCTCAGGTCTCTGAGGTGGTTGAAGAATAGATAGCTAGAGTCTCATAGTTAAATTTTGAGTTGTTTAGGAATCAAGAGGGTGTTCTGGATCTAAGAAGATATTTTTAAAATTATGTGGCAAGTTAGTATGAAAGCTGAGTTAGATATAGAACTTTAAACTCATGGAGATGGTTAGATAGTAGAAGGTTAAAGTCAGGTGCCAAATACATATGGACTGGACATTGGGAATGTATGCTAAGCCATATAACTCTTATAATCGTGGCCTATTTATTTCTGTTGTTTTGTATTGTATTTATAGTTATAAGAAAAAGAACCATTATTTGGACTGAAAGGGAGAGCTGTTGGGGGGAAAAAAGAAATACCTTAAACTAAAAAAAAAAAAAAAAAAAAGGGAAGGGAAGGGGGGGGGGGGGGGGGGGGGGGGGGGGGGGGGGGGGGACGGGGGGGGGGAGTAGGGAGGGGATTATGATTGAGATGTAACTTGAAGAAATAAAAAATAAATTATTTAAAAAAAAGGAAGTAGAGAACAGAAAAAAATTAAATTGAGAGCATTATATTTTTGTGTGAATTTTTCTTAAGAATAGATGTTATGAAAGAAATATTGAGGCACCACAAACTCAGGTTAGTGGCTTTTGATGGTACCTACCGCACACAAAGGTGTTTATATATTTGAATTATGACATGTGACAGAGGTAAGGAGCAACAGCACAAATGTTGACGTACTAGATGCTGCAATTGTTGTGAGTAACAAAACATCTTCTGCAGTCAAAAAAGACAAAAGAATTGTATAATCTCCAAAAACAACAAAAGAGCTTTAGAGAGCCACAGAAAAGAAACAACTTTATCAATTCTCAGGGATTTCATAGATATTCTAAGGGCTGATTTCACAGATACTCTAGGGAATTCACAAAGGGTAAACATGATACACAACACATATAGCTGGAGTTTCAATGATTAAATATGTTTCTTTTGGTTTCCTGATTATGAATATTACAAAAGGGTTCTGTTGACACCTCACTTACCCTTATGATGTTATTTCAACCCACTTGATTAAACTTAGATTTTCTGGTATGTGATGCTGTAAGGAGATACAGTATTTTGCAATACACTCTAGTCTGTGAAGAGTTAACATATTTTGTGTGAACATTTCTAAGAAGGGAATATTTACTAACCCCAATTGAGCTCCATTATTCTTTAAATTCCTATGATTTAAGTTATTAAAATTTAAATTATGTGTAAATAATTGGACTGATGATCAGACAAAACCAAGGCTTGCTGAACAAACATCTATGCTGCAGTACAGAAATAGAGGTAGATTAAAACAAAAAGAGCACAGAACAAATTGACAACATGCTTTCTAGTCAGTTGATTTGAAAAGGATTTGATAGATAATATATTTCAAGTAAAAGAGTTGTATGAGGTAATCTAAATCAGAGATACAGAGTAGGAGTGAATGAAGTCCTGTAATGAGAAATTTCTACTTCAACACACACTGGGGAAGTGTAGTTTTAAATAAACATGTGACTCACATACTATAATATTGTGAGAGATGACAAAATTATTCTATTCTATAATTATTTATTCTTATGAATGATTATGTTTACTTTATCTAGACCTATTTTTTGTTTGTTTGTTTTTGTTTTTCGATACAGGCTTTCTCTGTGTAGCCCTGGCTGTCCTGGACTCACTTTGTAAACCAGGCTGGTCTTGAACTCACAGAGATCCATCTGCCTCTGCCTCCAAGTTCTGGGATTAAAGGCATGTGCCACCACACCTGGCTGGACATATTTTTTATGTAATTAAGCATATTTGCCTTTTCAATAAAACATTAGAATCACTCACACTGTCATTTTTTAGATAATTGCAAATTTCAGAATTACTACCATTCTAGACAAATACAAGGTACATAGATATACATGCATTCACACATATAAAATAAATAAGTATAATGAACTATTTAAAAATTTATACTTATAATATTTTTACCAGCAGAGAATATCAATCCATTAAAATTGTCTTAGCATATAAAATTATTTACAAATTCATGCATTTCATTAGTAATTATTAGTAAAGAACACTGAAAAGTTTAAAAAAGTATCCCTACACTTTGAAAATTATAAAATACCCCATCAAGATGCTTCTTCAGTAAAATAATGAAATTCCTGATATACCACATTGTAGATATCCAAAATTAGATGGAGTCATTTTTACTTAGCAAGAAAAAGGAAACAAATATACTGAGAAATAGGGACTAACAAAAGTGAAAAACTGCATACTTGATTCCAGATGGTGAAGAGCATGTCCTCTAGGCAGGACATGTCTACCACAGTCTTGAAATCAGAGCTGCTGTGACCTCCCTCATGATAACATCACAAAGCCTGCAGCCTTTTAACTTCTGCTTGTGGAATTTGAGGGAGGGCTTATAAAGCAGCATAGGGAATGGTGGGGAGTTAACCATGCACATGAGGTCTGTCATTCAGGATCTATTAACAAAAATGACTAAGAGTTATGGGGGAATTTTCTTACTCATATAAGATATGCTTCTACAGATAATAATGTATTCATACTCTTCCAAAACCTCTCACCCATACTTCTTTAGAACTCTTTCATCCATGTTCTTGTAGGTGACTTTTTGTCAGTGTTCCCATAGGGGTACCCCTTTATCATGCTTCTGCAATTAACTCCAATTAAATTCATTAGCTCACTAATCAAGACTTAGATAGAATCATTTCTTTCTTCTGTAACAGGTGCCCCATCTAGAGTGAACAAACTTTTTCAGTATTTTCCCTGGGAAAAGTCATGCAACATAAAGAAAGTACAAATTCACATATATTCTAACATGGTATTATCAACCTAATATGTTGTTGTTCTTCATTTTAGTAGGGT
>CAJQZJ010032984.1:5685802-5739315 GCA_907164525.1 Lophiomys imhausi | reverse complement strand
ATGGTATTATCAACCTAATATGTTGTTGTTCTTCATTTTAGTAGGGTTATTTGTTTCTGTACTTGTATTTGTTTTGTCCATAAAGGATTTTCTAAACATTACAGGATGAATGTTTACATTACAGTTGAAGTAAATACCTGCAAGTTTTGAAGCTTAATATACTAACATTATTTAAATTTTATCTGTTCATATTAAATAATTCAAATAATCTAAAAGAGAATATTCTTGCCAGGTATTATTATCCAGAAAATTTCGTCCAAATTTAATTTACTGATAGTGAACTTGGAAATAGAGAGAAATTATACAATTAGAAGTAGCTTAACCAGCAGTAAGAAGTAGTGAGTCTGAATGGTGAGTCTCAGAAAGTTGGACTGCTGAGCTGAAATAACTTGACATAAAGCTGGTTCCACATGATAGGACATCTTCAGAAATTTGACAGATTATACTAGTCATGTTCTGTATGAGAAAAGAGCAAAGTAATGCATTCTTTATGGTAGAAACTATAGCAATCAACAGAAAATAAATGTGAAGGTTTTATGTTTTTCAATAATTGTAATACCAATTGATAACTAGGCCACTTTTCCTTCACATGAATCCTATTATAAGATGAATTATTTCATTGCTGTGGACTTAAATGAGTGCCCCTCCCACAACCTCAGATTCATATAAGGAAGGGCCAGTGAGACAGGCTGTATAAATGAGCATTAATTAAGGTTCAGTGGATGTAGTTTGAATTGTAATGAGTCAGTGGTTTTAGAACAGGTGTTAGGAAGAGAAAGATAAAAAGGAAGAGAACAGACTTTCCTTCTTTTCTTCCTCTTTACATGAATGTACCTTATTATAAAACCTGACACACTAAATCTAGTAGAAGAGAAAGTGGGGAAAAGCCTTGAGCTCCTTGGCACAAGTGACAACTTTTGAACAGAACACCAATAGCTCAGGATCTAAGACCAACAATCAATAAATGGGACCTTATGAAACTGAAAAGCATCTGAAAGGCAAAGGACACTGTCATTAAAACATAGCAACTTCCTACAGATTGGGAAAAGATCTTTAAAAACCCTATATTCAGCAGAAGGCTAATATCCAAAATCTATAAAGAACTCAAGAAAATAAATACCAAGAAACCAAATAATCCAATCACAAATGGGGAACAGAGGTAAACTGAGAATTCACAAAGGAGGAATCTCTAATGTCCATGAGGCAGTTGAAGAAATGCTCAACATCCTTATTCATCAGAGAAATTCAACTCAAAATGACTCCTAGATTCCATCTCACACCTGAGAGAATGGCTAAGATCAAAAGCTCAAATGATAGTACATGCTGGCGAGGGTGTGGAGAAAGGGGAACCCTCCTCCATTGCTGGTGGAAGTGCAGGCTTGTGCAACCACTATGGAGGTCAGTATGGCTATATCTTAGAAAACTTGAAATAGTCCTACGTCAAGACCCAGCCATACCAATCCTGGATCTATATTCAAATGATTCCTCACCAACCCACAAGGACATCCCTTCAACTATATTTATAGCAAACTTATTTGTAATAGCTAGAAACTGGAAACAACCTAGATGTCCCTCAACTGATTAGGTGATTTAAAACAAACAAACAAACAAAAAACTGTGGTACATTTACAAAATGGTATACTGCTCAGCTATCAGAAACAAGGAAATAATGCAATTTGCAGGGAAATGGATGGAACTAGAGAAGGTTATCCTGAGTGAGCTAACCTAGACCCAGAAAGAGGCACATGGCTTGTATTCAATTATAACTGATTTTAGCCATATAGTATAGGATAACTATCATACAACCAACAGATCGAAAGGAACAGGAACATAGACTTTGTTACATTTTAGTTGGACATTTTGCCCTAATTGAACTGCCATGTAATCCCCAATGCAAGAGGAAGCTCTTAGACCTCATATGACTGCTGAACTGACGGGGCTGATATATATATATATATATATATATATATATACGGGCACCGCACATCGGAGGAGAAGGATAGGTAGGAGAAGGGAGAGCGGGTGGGATGGACCCACTAGGAGGGGTGGAGTGAGGAGACTGTGATGGAAATGTAACTTGAAGTAATAAATAAACATTAAAAAGAGAAAAAAAGAAAATATTCACAAAATTTGTACTAGCATTCCTTTCATGTTTAGCACTTTAAGGTATGAGTAAAATAATTTTGTAATCTTAAACATTATATGTATTTTTCAGAAGAATCAAAGAACTGTTTAACAACAGAAATTGAATATCTGTGTTCTAAAAATAATCTCCTGTTTCCAAAATGAGGCTAGCTATGGCAGATGCCTATGTACAGACAATTTTATCTTTACAAGGAAAGCTCAACCTCAACTTGGAGTACAATAGGAGGTGCTGTCAGGAGCTGACATTTTCAATATCAAAAAATCTTAAATTAAGAAAACATCTTTGAATGCCATATTCTACTTACCTATCTATCTCCACATATTTGGATAAGCAAATGTTGCTTGTCTCTTAGCAACTTGATTTCTCGTTAACTTAGAAAACATCTGTGATAAACTACCCTAGTACCTAATAAAATGACATGTTTGAATGACTATTAGTTTGCATTTCTTAATTACCCTACTTTGTGACATTTGTTAAACTTCACTCCATTTGGAGATGGTTGCATTAGTGGCAAGCTTGTCACTGGGTAAGAAAAATTCCTTGCTTTAACTGTAGAAAGAATGCTTTCTGAAAAGGACAATACTTGGAAACAGATAAGTCAACAGCCTAACTCTGCCAAGACATGGTAGGCAAGTCCTTCATAATTCCTCCTTCACAGCTAATGTCTGTCAGAGATACTGGACCGAAAGGTTGAAGATAGATGCTCTAATGTATGGAGAGAAATTGGGGACTGTCTAGGAAGACAGTTGTCTGTCATTTCTTTGTTCTGGAAGTTTCTGGATCTGTACTTCTTATATAATCAGATAGATTTATCTTTCTCAGGTCTCTGAGGTGGTTGACGACTATACAGTTATAGTCTCACAGTTAAATTTTAAGTTGTTTACAAAGTAAAAAGATGTTGTAGGTATAAGAAGATGTATTTAAGTTGGGAATGCAATTTAGGATGGAAACTGAATTAGATATACAACTTTAAACTCATGAAGATAGATATATAACAGAATATTAATATTAGTTGCCAAATATGTATGGACTTGACATTGAGAATGTATGCTATTACCTTATAATTTTCATAATTGTGGCATAATTATTAACAAAAAGAATTATGGGTTCTGGGAGAATTGTAAGAGGGTGTGAAGGTGGCACCAGGAGGGTGGAGGGAGGGCACTGTGATGGAGATGTAACTTGAAATAATAAATAAACATAAAAAAAGGAAAGCTCAGATTGCAACTTTCTTGACAAGGAAAGAAAATTATCAGTGCTGCTCATATGAGCAACAGGCATGACATCCACATATGTGGCGACATAAGCTTCAGAGAAAGTCCCTGGTGCCCTTGCCAGTCACCTGGGAAGGATTACCCGTTAAGAACTGGGTTTTATTATGGTACATTCACATTATCATACAATAACATCAAATGCAAAGCACAATATGTGTCTTCAGAAATGAGGTACTCAGTGATAAAGGAATCTAATAATGCTGGGTTTCTCCTCTACAAATTACTCAAGGAATGGCCTTGTGAATTGTTTTCTGGCTCCCATGGTTTTTTGTTTTTTTTTCAAAGCTTCTCTCTAAATGCAAAACTTCTTTTATTTTTGTATCATTTTCATGGTTCACATATAACTTAAGCATTGGTTAGTAACCAAGGCATTTTATGTGGACTATATGTATGTAATAAATTTTGTGTTACTAATTTAAATGAAATTTCAGTATCACTTTTTACTTAGGTAGAGAAATAAAAAATAAATAAGCACATAGTAAATAAGAATAGATTTTTAGAAAATATATCCAGCATGACAAAGCTGAAATCACATAACAAACTTTTCAAAACTTTACTTTTAGATGGATTTGCCTTTTAATAAGACTTAATAGCCATTTTGTTTATTCAAGGTATTGTTAAAACAATTTTTCTTAAGTCTACTAATTTTAAAATAACAATATGTTTACATTTAGATTTATTTATATAGACAAGAATCTTATATGATGATGACAAAAGTAATGGGAATAGCATAAATAGTATTTAATCTAGTCATCGCTGGCTTTCCATGCACACACACACACACACACACACACACACACACACACACACAAATGATTATGGAAATGAGACTTTTCCTTTTACTAACCACACTTCTACAGCCAATCACAGTGACTCATTTTGGCACCTCAGTTGTTATCCTTAGAATTTCTTCTGCTAAATTATGACACAATCATTTAAAACTAATGCAGATAGATACATATCTTTTCTGCTCCTATCCTGGGATGTTATTGGAAGATGACTCCATGGAAAATATTCTGGCTCCATGTGTTTTCAAGGATGCACAACATTAGTAGAACTCAGCATATGCTATTCCCACTGTATCACATTCTGTGGCCAAGATCAGCTTTCAGAATGGAGAAGAAGAGAAACAATTTAAGAAAATCCATCTAATTGTAGCTCAAGTGCTAACATCTTCCTATTGCTGGTTATCATCATATTGTACTTAACTTATCAAGTATAAATACAAATGTAAGCAGGCATGGTGATCATTGCTATAATTATTTATTACATTTTATTCCATTAATTATCAGCAGAACCTTATAAATTACATTCACTTTCAAAACAGTTCATAGATTAGGCAATATAGATAACGAGCAAAATCACAGAGCAATACCAAGTTCTTTCAATACTAATTTATATAATCCATAAAAAGTCTCTGACTACAGACCTTAAATTTTCATGTGTTGGTACTTCACAGTCTGTCTACAGGTAATGAACACTATGAATATTCAGAAAACTTTATCCTTTGATTTTCATATTCCATTATAAAATTCATATTCTATTAGAATATTAAATCATACATATAAGTTATGAAATATTTGTTACTGAATTTTATTAATTTAATTTAACTTGCTACATTTTTAAAAAATAGTTGGCTTTTTACTTTGGAACCAAATAGTTTTTTCTGAGGAAGCAGACTTTTATAAAGATTCTGTTTAGGGAGTTTCGACTTTTCATAGTGCCAGTAGGATAAACATGCTGTGCTTGTTGAAAAGCTAGGAATAAACAATTTGGTGTTTAGATTCTAATAGCAGTGCCATTTGTAAACCATAAATGAATAAACAGGTAATCTCCTTCTTAAATGATGACAATCACTTACAAAAGGAATGTGCGCAACTGTTTGTCCATGTCTATTGGCAAAGTCGGAGTCATATTAGACACCTCCACGCTCATTATTCTCATTAGTTATTCCAAAGATATTTTACTGTAGCACTTGCCAAAAACTAGGATGTTCAAGGAGAAGACACTGAGCAAAGCTGGAGTCCTTCTAAGTTTGAACTTGTGAAGTACAGGAAGCTAATTTAAGAGGCAGTATCTGACTAACGCCAATTCATTAATTTGTATTCTTATCTGCTGCACACTTATCTTAAACTGCCCATTACTAGTTGTTTCGTGCATTTGTTGGTATAATTTAGACAAGGCTAGAGAGTTCGTCTTAAACTCTGTAACTTTTGCTAAAAATGGTATAATAGAAACTGGTGCTAAATGTCATGACTCAGAATGTTAGCTTGGAACCTAGGAAGGATTCCATAAACAGGGGAAATCATCTGTTTATTGATGGACACTTGCATGTATTTGCTTGCCCAAGTAGCAGTTCCACTCTGAACACTCTGAAAGAATGGGAATGGAAGTTGTTTAAGAAGTAGGCATAATGCTTGGCAGTGCTGTCACACACCCTTAATTCCAGCACTTGGGAAGCAGAGGCAGGCAAATCTCTGTGTTTGCAGCACCTAGTCTGCAAAGCAATATTCTGAATAAACAGGACAACACGGAGAAACTTTGTCTCAAAAAATACAAATATCAAATAAATAAATAACACATGAATGGATAGATGATAGATAGATAGATAGATAGATGATAGATAGATAGATAGATAGATAGATAGATAGATAGATAGATATACAAAACTGGGACATTGTCACACTGATCAATTGTTTTCTGTAGTAGAAGACAGACATATAGTCCAGAATCTGTGAAATTAAGAATTTCCTCACTTGTCTAGGGACATGACAAGTGTTTCATCTGCTTTTAGGAACTATGGTGATGTGACATTTGTCAAGCAAATGTAATATTGGAAATAATTTAGAAAGGTTGTAAAACCTTGCTTTAATTAAAATTCTGCATATTACATGTAAAACTACAAAGTAATAATATGACTCTGAGGAGCAAATGGAATGCAGCTGGAATTATTACATACCATTGTGAACTGCTATGTGTGTGCTGGGGACTAAACCTGCTTCTTTTGCAAAGGAGTTAAGTGCTTTTAATTGCTGAGCCATTTCTCTAGTCCTAAGCAGTCTTTATGTCCTTTGCTGATGTGTAGCATTTTGTGGTCATGTACATTGGGAATAATATGTACTCCTCAGTCCACATATGCAAGTGATCTCTCATCTAGAGGCCCTGGTATAGGAATACACTAAATGACATCTAGTCATATATATAGAACTCCTATGGTAACTGTTCTTACTCTCATTTTTCATATTAATTTTTATTAGTTGTATGTTTCCTAGAATATGCTTTGATCATACTCACTCTTCCCCAATCTAATCCCATATATATCTGTTTTTCTTCCCCACCCAACTTTGCATCCTCTTTTTATTTATACATATCAAGCCCAAATTGTGCTGCCTATATAATCTTAATATGTGGATTTCCACTGGGGTGTAGTTACTTTAATAGGAAATAAACTTTTAAAGAAAAATGACTCTCTTTTCCAGGAATTTTCAGTTGCCATTAGCTCCTGGACTAGGCGTATGACTTTATCCTCACTTCCCCTCCCTATAGAATTTTGTCTGGCTTGTATTTCCATGAGTCTTGTACAGGCTGTCACAATCACTGAGTTTATATATGCCATGTAGTATTTGGAAGAAAGTTTCCTTGTAGTCATCCACTTTCTCAAGTAACAGGAGTACTTATGATCTACATAATATGCAAGTTGATTCCCTGGCATAGAAAAATAACTGAACATTTAGGAAAGAGATAAGACTGAACCTTAGAGAAAGCAAAGTAACAAATTTTTCCTTCAGGAAAAGTGTGGCTCAAAGGCTGGGAGTTTGCTCTGGCTTCAGCATTCTATAAAGTATTCTAATAGGGTATCTGGGCCCTCCCTTTAATCTTATTTAGATATTCATTACTATGCTTTGTACCTTTTTCTCCTCACAGTGCTTCTGGAAACAGAAAGTTGTTATTTCAGAGCCTCACTTTCACTTTTCTTGTGACAGAAGTATTTCAGAAGACAGCCAAAGATTACTTTGAGGAATCTTGAAATCAATTTGTCTCATCTGGAATAATGGAGGAGAAAAGAGAAAGAATTATTAGGTATTATTGTCCTTTCTATACCCACATTGCTCCCAAATTCATATGATGAGCATCTTTCGGTTTTCTGTCATAGGGAAGGCTGGACCATGTAGTGGGTTTTCCACACTTATGTCTTAATCCCATTACCTCACCTGGTTTCCTCCATTAGTCTTTTTTTTGGGGCCCATATTACCATCTTGTCCCTGCTTGCAGGGACTCAGGCCAAAGACTTAAGTAGCTCTGTTTGCATTCTAAAATATCTGATGCTCAAGACACTTGATTTTTTCCAGAGGAGCCACTTTTTACATAAAGTTTTAAAGTTCTTAGAAGTGCTGGGATCCACGTTTACTAAATCTGCTGAGCACATGTTACATGATGGCATACTATGTGGTAGGTACTGTTCTTCTTCATACTCATATGGTTCTATAATACAATGTTAGTGCATGTCTGGTAGTTACTATATCACTCAAGTTTGCACAGGTAGAAAGTCAAATACTCAGGCTGACCATTCCATTTTCCAGCCATGACTAACAAGCAGGGATGATCCTCCATCACTGGTGTGACTCTCTTGTCTATCACATGGGCAGTATGGAATACTTTGTGATAAACAACTCCTAGCTATGCAAACTTCATGCTTTTGATTTGGCCCCCAAGTCTAGTCACCCTACAATAGCAGATTCCATGCAGCTTGTAGGTTATTTTCGACTTGGCCAGAAAAGTTTCAGATGTGTCCACAACCTGAAGTGAGGGCCACAGCAATTTCCCAACTACTTTGACCAATTTTTAACAGGAACTGGATATCCACCTTCCCTACTGCATCTAAGGTAATCACAGAAGGGTAGATTCTCAAAAGGGAAAGACCTACAACCATCCCTACTCTGTTAAGGTCATTTAATGGGAGGAAAATTTGTTGTACTCCTAAGGATAGGAAGGTCCATGTTATAAGCACAGTTTTGCCCAGGAAAATAACAATAACTTCTGGCTTCTGCAGATCCCTGCCCATAGGGGCCAGGCCAGAGTCACATAAACAGGTAGTACCTGTATGAGTCAGAAAAGCAGAACTATATGAAACACTCTCCTCTTAACCAAGACAAGTGAGAATGTAAAAAGAAAATCACCCCAGATACAAAGAAACTAAAACTCTGACTTCAGTATCTCAGTACATAACTCCTTTTTGCACCGACTTTGCAGAATTAAGTAGCTTCTACAAGAACTAACAGGCCCTTCTGTTGTTTCTAGGGGATGCTTCGAAAGTATTTCCTTTTTGACAACAGTTGGCAGGAATTATGAAGAGCCTAGGAAATGCATGGTCCTGAAACAACCTCTGAAATTTTGCACAGCAAGAAATAAGTCCATCTAGCTTTCAACTCATGCTGGGATCTGCACATAGCTATGAAAACTTTCTATTCCTGTTGGTTTTCACACACTCTAATTGAGATTCCCCACTAAAAGCCACTTCTAGAATCTTATAGTTTATATTTAGCCCAGGCCCATGTGAAGAAACATTAAGACTTACTCTCTTGGGAGTCGGGTTTCAGAGGCACGAATAAATAAGGACACTGCCTTGGGGAGCCTTTGCTTATGACTACCCATTTGTGAGACAAACTAAGATATATTGGAAAGTTTTCCTGATCTTCATTGTCTTCCTCTCCAGAGTATCCTCTGAAGATTTTATAGACATGCATGTAGATACTTCTATCATTTCCTTTCTTATTAGCAATCATGAAAGAAAGAGGAGCCTGTCCAGACGATTTGCTCTTACTGATTTAATGCACAGTGTCCTTAATGAATTCTTAATCTTATCATGCCTGTTTAAGATCTACCATTTACAAAACCATTAATGAAAAAGAAAGGCAATGAATTTGAAAGAGAAAACGGAGGGGTATATAGGAAGACTTGGAGAGAGAAAACGAAAGGGATAAATTATGTAACTATTATATTATATTTTCAAAAGTAAAATAATTTAAGACACACACCCATAAAAAAATTCCTTTTAGCTTTTCTGCCTTGAAATTTATAATATTTAAGTGAGCACAATATCCATAATCAACTGAGAGTCCTTTTCCTAAGACTCTGGAGTCACAGCAATTGGATAGTGAAAACAAAACTAGATTTCTCCATGGCAGGGTGGAACAAAAATCCAGGCAGGTAACAAGGAGGGAAAACATGTTTCTTCTTAATTAGAGAAAAAAATCATACTGGAGATACTGCACATAAAAAGCAGTTGTTAAGACCAATGAAATTCTCACTTCCAGCCCCCAACAAAGAAAGGAGACCTTCTTAATCTCTAGATGCTACTTGTAGGAAGCTTGTTTAGTACCTGGCCCTGACCTGTTAAAAATTCACATGCTTCCCAAATCCGATGATATTGATGCTAGAGGCACATGGCTTGGGAAACATGTAAATTTCTGTTAGAAACAAATAAATATATGCAACTACAAGGCTGAGCTAGTGGGTCTTCTCTACTTTGTGAATGGACTGACTGTTGCAATGTTGGAGGTGAAATGAAGAGTTGACATAAAGTTATGTTATGTTCTCTATAAATCTTTCTCAGTTGTACAAAGTTGGAGATTTATCCCCTCCTACTTTTTCCCTGGTATGGATATATATATATATATATATATATATATATATATGTGTGTGTGTGTGTGTGTGTGTGTATGTGTGTATTTGTGTTCATATTCATATTCATTTATATGTATATATAATTTGTTATATATTAATATATATATATGTGCATTTGTTGTGACTTACTTCATTTCCTATAGAACAGTCACTTTGAAAAAAGTATCACTGAGAAGAATGTGTATTCTTTAATGTGTAGGTGCAATATCCTGTAGGCATCTGGACATTTATTATATATATTATATATGTGAGGGTGTGTTATGTCTGTGTATACTATTTTGTAATATATTATAATACATTCTGTAGTATACAATGATATTATACAAAACAATTTATAACATATATATATTCAGTGTTTTTAGAACTTTGTATATTCTAGATATTGCTCCTCTGTCAGATATATAACTGATAATTTCTTTCAGTTTTTAAGCTGCCTCTTTACTCAAATAATGATATCCTTTGTTGCATTGAAGCATTTAAATTTCATGTTTGCTTACTTATTTATTCATTTTTGGTAATTATGACTGTGTTATTGGATTTCTGTTCAGAACAACCTTTCTTTTGCCTATAAATTCAAGCAAACTCCTTACTTTCTCAAGTCATCTGGCCTTATGTTGAAATATTTGATCCATTTGTGATTGAGATTTGTATAGGGAGATAACATTCAATTTCATAAAAGAAGTATCATTAAACTTGAAGTGTCATATTGAACCCAACATACTAGTAGTTCAGATTGAACACAACATACAAAGATGTTCTAGGCAAAACAAACAAACAAAAACAAAACACGAAAACAAAAGCAAAAAACATAAAATGTCTGTAGTTGAATGATATCCTAAATCAAATAGATCTACCATATATCTCAGGTATTTCCACCAAAACAGCAAAGACTAAACATTTTTCTCAATGAAACTTTCTTCAAAATCAGTGCTGTATAGGATGTGAAGTAAGTCTCAGCAAATTTAATAAAACAAAAATATCCTGAATTCTTTCTGATTACAGAACAATAACTGTAGAAATCAACAGCAGAACCTGTAGAGGGAAGGTCTACTATCATTGCTTCTGATAGGTTAAATTAAATGCTGAGATCTGATTACTGCCCTTCTGAGGCATTCTCTTGATTGGTTAATAAAAGTCATTTATGGCCAATTAGCTGGGCAGAAAGAGTGTTGGAAGGCGGGACTTCCTGAGATTAAAACAGGAACCCTGGGCACACACAGAGATTCTCTCTCTTTTCCTCCAGGAGACACAGAAGGAGACAGACGACTGGAGAATGCTGGAAGGTAATCGTAGGCACATGGCGGTTTGGGATTAGGTGATCCAGGTTAATTTAGAGTAGATAATTGAGAGTCTTCCAGGCTAAGGTCTAAGTGTTAAAACATTTAAAGGTCTTGGTGTATTTAATTATTGGGGAAAAGACTGTGGCGGCTTCTAGGCCCTCAGTCTAAGCAGTCCCGTGCTGTTGGAATTCCAGACTCCTGGACTCCCCTAGGGCCCAGATAAAGTTCCCACCAAGTTGCAGGTAATTCTACTGACCTACTATAACAACGTACATTAATTAACAGAGTTTAGGTTACAAATGGTATAGGCCACCCTTGGTCCTGGGGATCTTTTTCCAGGATAAGTTAAACCGGTTAAGGCATGTGGGCCAGGCCACCTGATCCTCTGCCAAGAGGCCAGCTGTTTCGCTGGCCTAATCTTACAGTTTATACTTACTAATAACTACATTAATTAATTAATTAATTAATTAATTTGCAGTTTCAAGAACCAACTTACATAAAGTAAAAAACTCATAAAATTTATACATATAGTACTGTATTATAATTGGGTCAGGGATGTTTGAAAATGTTTCAGACTTGAATAAAAGTGAAAACACAACACACCAAAATCAATAAAATACAATGAAGGCAATTTTAAGAGACAAACATATCATTAAATGCCTAGTAAAGACTAGAAAGACCTCAGATAATAATTTAATAATATACCTGAAATCCTTGGTAAAACAAGAGTGATAAACAGCTAAAAAGAGTAGATAGGAAGAGATAGTCAAAATCAAGAGTAAAGTTAATAAAATGGGAAAAAATAAAATCAATGAAACGAATAGTTTTTTTGAAAAAAGTAACATTGGCAAATAATTTGACATTTTAACTCTCTTTTTATTGGTGTGAAGAGACATCATGACCTCAGCAAATCTTATAAAAGAAAACATTTACTTGGGGCTGGCTTACAGTTCAGAGGTTTAGTCCATTATTGTCATAGAAGGAAGCATTGTGGAATGCAGGCAGAAATGGTACTAGAGAGGTAGCTGAGAATTCTACATCTACTTCCTTAGACAGTAGGAAGGGACTGTGACACATTTTCTCCAAAAACCCACACCTGCTCCAACAAAGTCATACCTCCTAATAGTACCACTCCCTATGAGGAACATTTT
The DNA here is from genome assembly GCA_907164525.1 of Lophiomys imhausi. NCBI lineage: Eukaryota > Metazoa > Chordata > Mammalia > Rodentia > Muridae > Lophiomys > Lophiomys imhausi. Next base: position 5,726,780 of record CAJQZJ010032984.1, on the reverse strand, counting down.
CTTTCAAACCAAGACATTCTACTTCCTAACCCCCATATGCTTATAGCTATATCATAATGTTCAGTCCAACTTCAAAAGTCTCCACAGTATATAACAGTCTCAACCCACTTTAAAAGTCAAAAGAGTCTTCTGAGATTCATACAATCTCTCACTTGTAATTCCTGTAAAATCAACATCAAAAAAGCAGATCACATATTGCCAACATACAAGGGCACAGGACATACATTACCACTCCAAAAGGGTTGAAATGGAGCATAGTGAGGAAATATTGAACCAGAGCAAGACCGTAAGCCAGCTGGGAAAACTCCAAACCATTCATCTCCATTTCTATTGTTAAAGGACTTTTCATATCTCCAACTCCTTTCAGCTTTGTTGACTACAGCACACTTCTTTTTTTTTGGGGGGGGCTGGTTGTCCCCCCCCCATTACCAGTTCTTCTTAGCAGGTATTCCACACTTCAAACATTTTGAAGTTTCCAAGGCAAAGGGGTTTTTTTTGGCTTTTATTAAAACATTTTTTTTATTGTTTTTTCCCATAGATTTTCATTAAGTCCCTAGAACCATACTAAAATCTATTAAACAAATAAATGTAGGCTACTGTGACAAGAAGAAAGGAGAATTACTACAGTAAAACACAGACTTCTAAAACAGAAAGTTGTGTGATTTCTTTTCTTTTAGTGTGTCTTACAGACGATATCCATATAAGCAACAGAAAATAATAATCTTCATTGGACACCATGATATTGTGCTTATTAACAAGGCTCAATTTTGGAACCAAGTCAGTTGCCCACACAGGCCATTCTGATGTGGCATGGGAATATTGAGGCAGAGTTTAACTTTAAGACTTCGTCTATTCCAGTCCAGAAATCTTGCAGGGGATTTTTTTTTTTTTTATTGTCACCACTGCCAGCAATTTCCAGAAGACAGTTGAGATCACAGAGGTGGCCCCTTTTTAAAAGTGGACCACATAAATGATTTCGGATAATTTCATATCCTAAAAGAGATTCTCCTGTTGAGTTGTTTTTATTGTAGCACATTATTAACACTCCTCATCTGATCCTCTGCATAGTCTTCTCCATCTGCCGCCATGATTCTTTTCCGTTACTTTGGAGATTTTAATTTAATTACAACACTTTCCCTTTCTTTTTCCTTCCACCAAAACCTCCATCTCCTTTTATTAATTGCTATTGCATTGATTTCTGTATTTATATACATGTTTATTCCCAAGTACAATCACCTGAGTTCATGTAAAGTTACTTCATTCTTCTCCTCTCTCCTCTCCCCTCCAGTTCCCTTCCCTCTCCTTCTCTTCACCAAAATATCATGAGAACAGTTTCTAGGCCATATTCTAACATTATTCTCCTCTGATGCCTCTTGACCTGGGCCCCCACAGTTCAAATCACACTTTCTTGATTTATGCAGTACCACTGTCTTCCATTCTTCCATTATTATGGCTCATTAAGCAGTGCTTAAAATATTCCACTGCTTTACCTAACCCAAAGTCCCAATGTCCATGTTCCTCCAAACACTAGTGTGGTGAGACCTATCACAGCAATACCCCAGTATCTGATACTAACTTCTGTCTTAGTTAGGGTTTATTACTGTGAAGAAACACTATGACCATGGCAACTACTGTGAGCTGAGCAATGAAAAAACAATGAACATAACAAACTGGACAGGGAAAAGCCCACAATGACTAAACACTACACATAGAGCTGTAGCAATTGAGTATATCTGGAAGCACAAGAAGTGATTCTCCCCATGTAAGACCATACCAATTGATTGTACAGTAACAAATGGTCAGCTTTAAAAACATACATATAAATAACATTGCATATATTCAAAAGGTTATATTTAAGAATATGTATGTAGATACAAATATACATATATGCATATGATAACATTTGAAAAAAGAAGCCATTAATTTGAAGGATAATGGGAAAGAATATATTGGAATGTGTGAAAGGAAGAAAGGGAAGGGAGAAATGTTGTAAGTAAAATATAATCTCTAAATAAACACAAAATTTCACACCAAACTGAAGAAGCCAAATGAATTTGATGAATGTATATATATATATTGGCTAACAAAGCTAAGTCAAGATGAAATAAATAACTTAAAACTATAACCAATGACATAGAAATAATATTTAAAATTTTCTCAACTAGAAAAAAGCCCAGAGCAAAATGGATTCAGTAGAATTTTAATGATTCTTTGAAGAACTAACAGCAATAATTCTCAAATTATTATGTAAAATAGAAAATAAAGTAGTATTCCAAAGCTTATTTTATGAAGTGCGTATTACACTGATATCAAAACCAGACAAACCTCAGGAAAAAGAAAAGTTATAGAACAATATCTCTATTGACTATGTGCACAAAAATTCTCAGTAAGGTACTGGAGTGATGAATCATTATTAAATACCATAGGCTCCTTTCCAAAAGGACATAGATTTGATTCCCAGTACCCACATTTTAGCTTAAAACTGTCTGCAATTCCATTCCTAGGGGATCCAATGTATTCTTTTGACTTCTGTGGTCAAAAGACATCCATATGGTGTACATACATGCACAAATAAAGACAAAACACTCAAACAAAGAAAATAAATATAGAATTAAATATTTTTAATCTCTCAATAAAATACTTTTTAAAAATTCAATAATAATTTATACACTAGAGCTGGTTTAGCTCCAAGGTGACAGAATGATTTCTTCTTTAACCCGGATTGAAAGATAATGCTTTGTATGTTGTCAGAAGGCCAAATTTGCTTCAGAAGTACTACCTAGCCCCCCCCCACAGCCCCCCGCAAAAAAGAAGGCAATTGTCCTAGGGTTGGGATTGGGGCAGGGCTCTGTTCTTATCTTTCCAGGAGAATTGAAGCGTCCATTAGGGGAGCCCGGGGACGGCTGGACAGCGGAAACCTCACCAGAGAGCAGAATCAGGCACCAAGGAGGACGAGTGACCCAGTTGATTCTGCCTGGCAGACTTCCTCAATAGCTGTCTCCATCGGGGGCCTGCAACCACCACAGCAATCCAATGTCACTGGGACTGCTCAGCTCTACACAATGCCCCGGCAGGAACCTCAGTGAAGCCTGCAAGATCAGCTCCTGCCTACAAACCCCTTAGGTCATCTAAACAGCTGAGAACAGAAGGACTGAACATAAAAGGAGTGTACTAGCATTTTTAACCATTTTTTTCCATTTGGGTTCGGGCCCCAAACAGGTCTACTACGACCCAAATAAACAGGAAGTCACTTTAAGAGAGCGACGTCCCATGCCCAGAGGGTGGGGAAGATGTTTCTCCACCCTTCTTTTTGGTTATTTGAAGGATAACTGAAAACTCTGATATTTAGGGGAAGAGACTACAAGCTGATAAATGGTCCTGTCTTAATGGGTTTTGGAGGTTAGCCCCAGGGAATTCCTACTTTTCCTTTTCTGTATCCTTCTTCCTCTCCTATGTAGGAGTGCATGGGCTTGAGAAAAATGAGATATAGACATAGCACAGGAAGGTCCAAGAAGAAGGGGCAGATTATTGAATATGCCCTTATACCTTTGTATATTGATACAAAATTAGTAAGTTATTTGGCTAAAGTGGTATTGACCATTGTTTATTGTGCAAAAATAAGATTGTATTGGATTACATCGGTATTGATCTTTATATATTGATACAAAATTAAGATTATAGTTGGCCACAATGGTATTGACCCTTGCATATGGACGTAATATTAAGATTGCATTGGGCTACATAGGCATTGATCTTTGTATATTGATACATAATTAAGAGTATATTTAACCACAATTGAATAGATCTTTGTATATTGATACAAATTTAAAGGTAACGCTTCCTAATGGTATCATACCTAGAGATACTTAAAAATAAAATGTGAAGCTCTGGCCTCTTCATACCAACCATCTAAAACGGTCTAGGATAGTTAAGTAAAACAAACTCCTAGTCATGCAAACATGTCACTTTGTTAGCTACTATGACAGTCTATCACAGATATTCTCTAAACTACCCAGTAATCAAGTTGCTAAGAGACAAGCAACATTTGCTTATCTAAATACAAGAGATGGATAGGGCATCTTCAAAAACCCCAAGAGATCTGCAGAATATGGCATTCAAAGATGTTATCTTAAATCAAGATTTTTTTTGATATCGAGACATATCAGAGCCTGACAGCACCCCCTGTTCTACTCCAAGTAGAAGATAAGCATCGAAGAACCTTGTAAGATGGTTGAATTAGTGGCAAGCCTATCTCTTGGCATGAAAAAACCCCTTGCACCAACTGCAGACAGACTGCTGTCCAAAAAGGACAAAACTTGGTAGCAGGGAAGTCGACAGCCTAACTCTGCCAAGACAGGGTAGGTAAGTCCTTCATAATCCCTGCTCTACAACAAATATCTGTCAGAGAAACAGGACCCAAAGGCTGAAGACTGATGCAGGAATGTATGGAGAGAAAATGGGAACTGTCCAGGCAGTCATTGGTATGTCCTTTCTTAGTTTTGGAAGCTGCAGGCCCTGCACTTCCTATATAAGCAAATATATTTATCCCTCTCAGGTCTCTGAGGTGGTTGAAGAATAGACAGCTTGAGTCTCATAGTTAAATTTTGAGTTGTTTAGGAATCAAGAGGTTGTTATAGATCTAAGAAGATACTCTTAAAAGTGTGTTGCAAGTTATTATGAATGTTGAGTCACATATAGACCTTTAAACTCAAGGAGATGGTTAGATAGTAGAATGTTAAAGTCAGGGGCCAAATATGTATAAAATGGACATTGGGAAGGTATACTGGGCCATTTAGCTCTCATAAATGTGGCATATTTATATCTGTTGTTTTGTATAATACTTACTGTTATAAGAGAAGGAACCATCTGTTGGACTGAAAGGGGAAACTTCTGGGGGGAAGAGGGTGGAAGGGCGGGATTGGAAGGGGGAATAGGGAGGGGTTTGTTACTGAGATGTAACTTGAAGAAAAAAAATAAAGTATTTAAAAAAAATTCAATAATAAATAAAAATAATCATCAACCAAGAAAAAGTTGTTTCTAGAGAAAAAGTTGTTCTAGAGAATCTAGCATTTTTTATGTATATCAATGAATTCAATAGGCCACAATAGTAGCCTCAAAGACAGATAAGAATCATATGATTATCCCTTTCATTTGATGCAAAAAAAACCCTACAAAATCCAACATCCTCCATGAGAAAAATCTCAGAGAATGTAACTATACAGGAAAAATATCTTAACAAAAGTAGGTTAATACACAACTAGTCCACAACCAACTTCATAAACAATGAAAAATTGAAACATTTCCATTGAAATCAGAAACTATTCTCATTATTTTTTGGATTAACTCCAGAAGTTGCATTATATACCAATTAAAATGATGATGTTATTTTTCACATAATGACAAATTATCCCTAACAGTTGTGTATTCATTTAATACTTTACCACAAAGAGCTCATGGTTGCTTCCATTTTACTTTCAACTCCTCATATTTACTGTCAAATATTCTATGCACAGTTATGCGTAAGATAAAACACCTTGTAAAGGACAAAAGTGGTTACTGAAAATAGAACAAACCACTTTTCTAAAATGGGAAGTGTATGCAATGTTTGTTTTTAACAACAGCAAAAACCAGAATACTGTCCAATAGAGTTGTTAAGTTGACATTCTTGACTATTGAGGGAAGGTCTAATATTGTTTCTGATACATTGAATTCAATGCTGAGATCTGGTTACCGCCCCTTCTGAGGCATTCTCTTGATTGGTTAATAAAAGTCGCTTATGGCCAATTAGCTGGGCAGAAAGAGTATAGGAAGGCAGGACTTCCTCAGATCAGTAGGAATTCCGCACACACAGAGACTCGTGCCCTTTCCTCCGGGAGACACAGAAGGAGACAGACATCTAGAGAAGTCTGGAAGGTACTCACAGGCACATGTTGGTTTGGGGTTAACTTAGAATAGCTAATTGAGAGTCTGCCCAGCTAAGGGCTATGTGTTAAAATGTTAAAAGGTCCTGGTGTGTTTAATTATTGGGGAAAAGACTGTGGTGGCTTATAGGCCCTCAGTCCAAGCAGTCCCAGGCTGCTGGATTCCCAGACTCCCCTTGAGCCTAGGCGAATCTCCCACCAAGCCGCCGGTAATTCTACCGGCCTAATATAACAACTTATATTAATTAACAGAGTTTAGGTTATAGGTGGTGTAGGCCACCTTTGGTCCCGGGGCTCTTTCTCCAGGATGTTAGGCAACCGGTTAAGGCACTCAGGCCAGGCTGCCTGCTCCTCTGCCAAGCTGCTGGCTACTCCGCTGGCTACTCTGCCGGCCTAATATTACAGTTCATACTTACTAGTAACTACATTAATTAATTAATTTGTAGTTTTCAGGTGGCACCCCACATTGGGCGCCATATATAGAAAGAAATATATGGCTAATTAAACTATTTAACCAGTATTTATATTATCGTTAATTGGTTTGGCGGTTGTTAATCTTTAAGCAGCCATTATAAATGAGCACACAGACACCACATGGATTTTTCACAAGACTAGGCCTGGATGGAGCAATCTTGGCCCATCTATGCTAGCTCTTAATTCTATTACCCAAATATGACCCCATATATACATACGTCCCCTTGGACTGCCATTCTCCATGATATGCCAATGTTTCTGGCCATGTGGAATGAGGTTACTTTTTCTAACCCATGGTGTGTGCCTCCTTCCTGCTGCTGCTGGCTGGAGTGCTTTAGTCCTCTGTCTAAAGTACAGGCTTCTTGTTCTAATCCCAGGAAGTCCCACCTTTCTCTGTCTTTGCCCAATCTCAGGCCTCAGCATTTTATTTAACCAATCAGAGTCAATGTAAGTAACAGACAGCAAGCATGACCAATTAATTAACATTTAGAATGCTTAACACTACCCCAACACTTGACACCATGGTAGTCAAATTGTGCTGGTGCCCTTTAATGTAGCTGCTATTTTTTTCTCTTTTCAGCATTACAGTGATTTTCCCTGTGACTTTGGATGTTTTAGATCAGTGCTATTACTCATAGACCTTTAGTGAGTTTAAAAACTTAGATGAAGTGAACATTTTAATATCTTAGTTATATAAAATCAGGAATTATAATTTTTATTTGGATCTTTTTGTATTCTTTGTTTTTACTCTTATCATTATTTGCTTGTTTTATTTTTATTTGTTTTTATTTTCTTTGCTTCTTGAGTCAGGATCTATCTACATAGTGCAGACTGAACTCAACTCACTATTCTCCTGCCTCTACTTCCTGAATGGTGGTGTGTCCTAGCAGAATGGCAAAAACTAGAGTTATTCCTATTGGAAACTTTAGATTTTCTAGTACAAATCACATTCTCCTGCTTTAAATTAGAGGCTTCTCAGAAAACTTAATCTGAGTCAAACCACATCATGTCTTTTAAAAGACACCAGTGTATTTGGAATAACATGTTTTTTCATCGCATTTCCAAATGAAAGCCAGCCATCACATATTTAACAAACAAATGGTGCTTTCCATGTTTACATTTACTTAAGTATTATGAAAGCTTTATATAATATATAAATATAAAAATAATATAAAACTATTAGGCAAAGGACAAGAAGGCAACTTCTGAGCTCTGTGTATCAAAACATTTTATTATATAACTAAGAAGGTGGCATGGCCCACTGTTTACAGAACGCCCCTGCCCCCCCTCCCAAACCCTCAATCTCTAGGTTCATACAAAACCAAATCTGATGGTTCTGGACTTATTTTTACATACTTGGAGAGAAATCGTTATTTTTCTGGAGATATCGCTTTTTGTCTTCTAGATAGTAATTTCCCTACTGAAAACTTTACAATCTGTCAATCAAAAAATGAACAAACAATTTTATCTAATTAGATGCACACTAAAAAGCATGGATTTCTGATATTGAGATAGAATTTTCAGGTTTTTATTTCTTTTCAACCAAGTCTATAATTATCCCCACATCAAATTAAGGGACAGAATATAGCTATAGCTAAATATTTCATTTCTGGATTGTATTCATTGAATCTTTTTTATGTCCCCTACTATAAATATATTATTTTAAAGCAATTATATTTTGCATTTTCTGTATGTAAAAGATGACCTCAGTAAAATATTTATATAGTGAAAATAAATACTTGACATTTAAAAGAATTATGTCTAATTTTTGTCATGTAACATCAATTTTAGGAATAAATAATAACCTCTCCCTTAAAATATCTGATTAATATTTGCAGATAATGGCTTCTGCACTCAGCCATCCAATTATGTTTTGTCTTTGTAATCATATCAAATCATTTTTAATTACTGTTTTTAAAATGCTAATTATTATATTTTGGGGTTTCTAGAGGAACTGAAATGATGGAATGCACAGATACACATACATACACATGTACATATACCTGTACACACACTTTAACAGGCTTCTCAGTCTATAGTATCTAGATCTTGATCCAGAGCAATAAAGCAGTTCTAGACTATTGTGTGCTGCCCAAGCAAGTGGGCTGCACCAAACCATAGAGCTTTTGACAGGGAAATGCAGGTTGATCCTGAGAAACCCGGGAGAGTAGCTTTTGAGGACCACAACCATAGTCCTGACACCCAAGCTGCAGGGAAACTGCCAGAAGCAATGCCAGCTCAGACAGGCTAGACTGGAGCACAGTGATTCTGGTCCAGGAAAGGAAGTTGAGATTCCCTGAATCCAAGCACTGAGGATAGGGTGTGAATTCCACATCAGAACTCCCTCCCAGGACTTGCCTTGATCCTCAGCTGAGTACCCAGGCTACAACACAGAGAGCTCTGACTCTGGAGCTGTGAAACAACTCTGGACCATTGCTCACCACCTGTGTGATGTGGGCCATACCAGATCATAGTGCTTCTCGCTATGAGAACAGCTTGGGAAGACCATGATCACAGTCCTGACATATAAGCTGCAGGAGAACTGCAGTTGTAGCCAATAGTCTGTGGCCTGCCAACCTCAACTGACATCACTAAGAAGAAGAGCTGGATCTGAGGAACCTGCAGGCAAGAATAACACAACCTACCCCAACCTCTGACCTGAGTTCCCAATTGGGACACAACTGGAAGGGGTGAGCTCCAGGAGGCAAACTGAGAACTAGCCCCCACACAAAGCCCCATCCAGCATGGGGAGAGCTACATATCACCAAGTTATATGGCCTATACACCAAAGCTCCCTCCTTGGCACCAAGCCCAGAAGACACCAGGAACAAATAGCTAAGAACAATCAGATGGCTAAAGATCAGTGAAAGAACTGAACTGACAAAATTCAAGGAAATATGACTCCAACAAAATTCAGTACTATGCTAGTACAGCAAGATGTGACCATCACATCACAGCTGAAACACATGAAAATGTTGACAAATTATACTTTGGAAAACGATAGAGGCCTTACAAGAAGAAAATAAGTCCCTGAAAGAATTTAAAGAAACCACAATTTAACAAATGAAAACAATGGAGAATACCTTTGGAGACCTCCAAGGTAAGTCAGTCAAATATGAATGGGTAAAAGACAAGGGTATAAAATATCTGAATGATTGGCAGACAAAGACAACCAAATTGGAGCAGGTAATGTATAAAATGTGTAAAACAGTTCCAGACTTAAAATTTGAAATGGAAACAATAAAGAAAATGCAAGCAGAGCAATCTTGGAGGTGGTAACCCAAGGATAGAGAAGAACTACAGACATGAATATCACAAATAGGATACAAGAGATGGAAGACAAAATCTCAGGTGTGGAAGATTCAATTGAAGAAGTAAGTACAACAACAAAAGAAAATGAGAAATCTAAAACCCACAACATCTAAGAAATCAAGGACTCAATGAAAAGATGGAATATAAGAATTATAGGCATAGATGAAAGAGAAAACTCCAGACTCCAAAGGTCCAGGAAGCATCTTCAATAATATCATAGAAGAAAACTTCCCAAACCTAAAGAAAGAGATGCCAGTAAAATTCCAAGTGGCATACAGAGCACCAAACAGATTAGACCAGAAAAGAAATTCCTCTTGCCACACAGTAATTGAAACTCCAAATGTACAGAACAAAGAAAGGATATTGAAAGCTATAAGAGAAAAAGGTCAAGTAACATATAATGGCAAACCATCAGGATTACACCTGAATTCTCCTCAGAAACTTTAAAAGCCAGAAGGGCCCGGGAGGATGTCTTACAAGCCCTAATAGACCATAGGTGCCAGCCCAGACTACTTTACTCAGCAAAACTTTCTATCAACATAGATGGAGAAAACAAGATATTCCATGACAAAATCAAATTTAAAGAGTATCTATCCACAAACCCACCTCTACTGAAGTTCCTAGAAGAAAAATTCCAACCCACAGAAGATAACTACATTCAAGAAAACAAAGGAAACAAAAAACCCTGCTGCAGTTAAATCAAAAGAAGCACATAACCACAACCTACATCAAAATGGCAGGAAATAACAACTTATGGTCATTAATATCCCTCAACATCAATGGACTCTCCTCTCCAATAAAAAGAAACATCCTTACAGAATGTGTCCATAAATAAGACCCATCATTTTGCTGCATACAAGAAACGCATCTCACTAAAAAAATGATAGATGCTACTTCAGTGTAAAGGGCTGGGAAAAGATTTTCCAAGCAAATAGTCCCAGAAAGCAAGCTGGAGTAGCCATCCTAATATGAAATAAAATAGAATTTCAATTGAAATTAATCAAAAAAGGTAAGGAATGGCACTACATACTCATTAAAGAAAAAAATTCATCAAGATGACATCTCAATACTGAATATCTATGCCCCAAACAAGAGCACCCACATTTGTAAAAGAAACTCTTCTAAATCTTAAACCACACATTGATCACCACACATTAATAGTGAAAGACTTCAACACCCCACTCACACAAATGGACAGGTCATTGAGATAGAAACCAATGAGAAAAATGAGATTAACAGAGGTCATGAAATAAATGGACCTAACAGATATCTACAGAACATTTCACCCAAACACAAAAGAATACACCTTCTTTTCAGCACCTCATAGAACTTTCTACAAAAGTGACCATACACTCAGACACAAAGCAACTCTCAACAGATACAAGAAAATTGAAATAAACCCTTGTATCTCATCAGACCACCATGGATTAAAGGTGAACTTCAACAACAAAAATAACAAAACACCTACACATTCATGGAAACTTTACAACTCTCTACTCAATGACCACTGTGTCAGAGAACAAATAAAGAAGGAATTAAAATCCAAAAAATGTAGACAAAACACGAGTCACAATGAAAACAGTGCTATAAGGAAAGTTCATAGCTACAAGTGCCTTAAGAAAAAAATTGTGAAAGCTCATAATAGCAACTTAACAGCAGAACTGGAAGAAGTAGAAAAAAAGAAGCAAACACTCCAAAGAGGAGCTGAAGGCAGTAAATCATCAAATTTAGGGCTGAAATCAACAACTTAGAAACAGAATTAGTTCAAAGAATCAATGAAACCAAGAGTTGGTTCTTTGAGAAAATCACCAAAATAGACAAACCCTTAGCTAAACTAACTAAAAGAAAGAGAGAAAATACCTAAATCAACAAAATCAGAAATGAAAGGGGAGAAATACCAACAGACATAGAAGAAATACAGAGATTCTTTAATTCTTACTTTAAAGATCTATACTCTACAAAACTTGAAAACCTAAGCAAAATGGACAATTTTCTTGACAGATTCCACCTCCCAAAGTTAAATCAAGATCAGATTAACAAATTAAACAATCCTATAACTGCTAAGGAAATAGAAACAGTCATTAAATGTCTCTCAACCAAAAAAAAGCCCAGGGCCAGATGGTTTCAGCACAGAATTCTACAAGACCTTCAAAGAAGAGCTAATGCCAATTCCCTTCAAACTCTTTCACAAAATAGAAACAGAACAAACACTGCCAAACAAATTCTATGAGGCCACAGTCACCCTGATACCTAAACCACAAAAAGGCCCAACAAAGAAAGAGAACTTCAGACCAATTTACAGAAATTCAGAAATTCAGGCCTCATGAACATACATGCAAAAATACTTAATAAATTGCTTGCAAACCAAATATGAGAACACATCAAAATTATCATAAACCATGATCAAGTAGGCTTCATGCTAGGAATGTAGGAGTGGTTCAACATACGAAAATCCATCAATGTAATCCACCATATAAACAAGTTGAAAGAAAAAAAAAAAAAAAACATGATCATCTCGCTAAATGCTGAAAAAGCATTTGACAAAATCCAACACCCCTTCATGCTAAAGTCCTGGAGAGAACAGGCATAAAAGGACCATACCTAGAAATAATAAAGGCGGTAGCAAGCCAGTAGCCAACATCAAATTAAATGGAGAGAAACTTGAAGCATTTCCTCTAAACTCAGGGACAAGAAAAGGATGCCCACTTTCACCATATCTCTTCAACATAGTATTTAAAATTCTTGCTAGAAAAATAAGACAGCTAAAGGAGATCAAGGGGATACAAATTGGAAACAAAGAAGTCAAATTATCCCTATTTGCAGACAATATGATAGTATACATAAGCGACCCCAAAAACTCCACCAGAGAACTCTTATAGCTGATAAACACCTTCAGCAAGGTGGCTGGACACCAAATTAATTAAAAAAAAATAAGAAGTCCTTCTTTGTACAAAACATAAATGTGCTGAGAAAGAAATTAGGGAAACAACACTTTTCACAATAGCCACAAACAATATAAAATACTTGGAGGTAACTCTAACCAAGCAAGTGAAAGACCTGTATGATAAGAACTTCAAGTACCTGAAGAAAGAAATTGAACAGGATATCAGAAGATGGAAAGATCTCCCATGCTCATGGATAGGTAATATCAACATAAAAATGGCCATCCTGCCAAAAGCAATATACAGATTCAATGCAATTCCTATCAAAATGCCAATGCAATTATTTACAGACCTTGAAAGAATAATTCTCAACTTCATATGGAGTAACAAAAAACCAGAATAGGTAGTGATAGGGCAGACAAGTTGGAAACCATGGTGGCCATCAGGGGTGAGATGATAGAAAGAAATAAGTGAGAGGAGAAAGTCTAAAAGTAGAAGTGTAGAGTGGATCTTTGAGGCTACATATGTACATATCTCCAGGAGGAACAGTTGATCTTCCCATGTACTTATCAAACAGCTTTCCACTTTTCAGTTTCTTCCTTATCTTCTTTTAGTTGTGAAAGAATTTACTTCATAATGGAAGAGATTCATCGATTTTCTGTGTTAAGAAAGAACTACTATGAACATCAAAACAGCATTATTGTCCATTTATGAGGCCATTAGTAAAACAGTTTATTGACCATTAACTATGTTGTTTTCATGGTTAAAAATATTAGTATTTTTGTGTCTGTAAAGACATACTTGACATGAGAGGCACTTGTATGTAAATCTAAATATGTTTTTCACTATTATATCACACCAAATTGCCAGAGGATGCTGATATAAATACTTAAACAACTGAAATAATACCTTCTTACAAGTAAATGTTTCCATTCCCTCTTCCTGTCTAATATTTGAGAACAACTCCAAATAAAACACATTTTCCAATATTGTTTACAGTAAATTTGATAGAATAAATAGTTAAAAGTGATTAGACATATAAGGAACACTTTTGACATTCATGTGCCCTGACTTAGCAGCAGACATCAGTGATGTCAGAATTATTAGGAGAAAATGAAGATAAAATGGAAAACAAAAATGGAGACATTTTCACTGGTACATAGAGATATGATAGTAGCTGGCAGGAGGAATGATGAGAAGATTTTGACAAACATTTTATGCAACTTAAAAATTAATTGGAAGGGTTTATTTAAATTATAATTTCTAATGGGCCCAAAGAACAGGTTGAGTCTTATAAAAGCAAAGAAGAATAGAAGAGGAGGGCAATGTTGTTCATCCTGGTGGATCTGATGACTTCTGATAAGCATAAAACAATGTGAGTGGGGACTGAAGTACTTACAGTTCAGAATGTTAGGTACCCTCAGAGGAATTAGCGGCCTTGAGGATGTTGAAGCTATACCCTCTATCTCATATTTGACTTCACACAGCAGCTCCTATTGAATTATAGCACTAAAGTTTAGCAGCACAATTCCTAGGTAGAACATAAATTACCATATAAAAACAAAATGATGTCTCATAGGGCTTTGATGAGATCAGTTATAGCAATATATATTTTCTTCTGGTAAAAGATTGAAGTACTGCTGTCCTTGTGTTGAGATAGGAAATTCTGAATTTCTCCAAAAACTAAAACTTTACGTAGTATTATTTCCTCCCTTAAGAGAGCCTGTCAATACCCCGACTAAGAGACCACTTCACAGAAAATCCGAATCTCCTGAAAACATGGTAAGGAGTTGGGAGGAATTATATTCTTAATGAAATCAAATATTTACCTTCCTGAAACTTTTTCCTGGATACTATGACCTACAGAACATCCCTCTGTCTTATGTGTTCATTTCTCTGAGTTGTCACTCAGGAAAATGTAACTTTTCCTTTTTTTCTATTTTTTTTCAGCTAGTATGCAAATCCCTAAGTATGCTTTCCTTTACTCTTGAAGATTTTTCACTTTCTCTTTGAAGGTTTCTCTCAAATTTCTGTCAGGTGGATACTTGCTGTCCTCAGATTCTAATTCAAAAGCTGTGTCTTTCTTGTTGTTCTCATCTCCCTCCTCCAAGCAGTCCTTGGTATCTATGTCTTTGTTTTTTACTCTCAAAGTTGTCCTTGAGCTTTTTTCTGAGTTCTTTGCTAAATTCTTTTATTAAAAACACCAAGACTACAAAAAGAACCCTAAATCCTCCTGCAACAAAGTTATTAAAAACACTTAAAATTATTTAAAATGATTGGAGTTTATATAATAAAGTGCATGAATCATCCAGAGAATCATTGTAAAGAGCAAGAGGAGACCTTGAAGATGATGACTGAAACTTAATGGGATTAAAGTATACATTTTGTTTTCAAGTAACTTTTTCCAATGATGTTTTACTATTAGGATACACACAAAGATTACAAACTAAAAATAGAGTGGCATATATACAGAAAACTTTTTTTTTTTTTTTTTGGCAAGGAGGTTGTCATAATTGCTGTAGGACACAAACTGTGAAAGAAAAGAGAGGAAAACAAAACATCAGTGACTTGAAAGGAAATTGATACACACATACTATTGTATGGTGTGTTATTAAAACTAGAAATATCTAAAAGATATCTAAATAAATTAAATTAATTAAAATAGGCAGAACCATGCCATGAAATTCAGTGTCAAATTTATATTGATGATAAGTCATTTTTATCCCAGAAGTTAGTTGAATATTGAAGGGAACAATTAAATGCATATGATTTTAGCAAGCATAAATCTCATTAGTAGTTAGGTAGATGTGATTTGTATCTTATAAACTAACGGTAGATATAGTTAGAAAAAAGAATGTAATAGAATGTATTGTAATACTAGTGATTAAAATTCAAAATATGCTAAGATAAAATTAATTTAAAAGGCTAGTTACTGATTACTTCAATTTGGATTTTTCTAGTTAGCATAAAAAAAGACAAATTGGATAAAAAAAGTGTGTTAAAACAGAAAACTAAAAAATTTCACAGAGAATATCAAAAAATTTTCAATGATATTCAACTTATATCAATTTAATGTTATTTTATAATTCACAAATATTAAAAATTATACATAATAATCGTGTTAGCAAATGAAGGCTTGAAATGAACACATCCACATATTTCAAGTGAAAGTAAATTTAATATATTTCAAGGGAAAATTTGTCCAGGCCTACAGAAGGTACTAGAAGGAAAACTCCAACCCAAATAGATTAACTATACCTATGAGCACACAGGAAATAAATAATCTCACACCAGCAAATCCAAAAGAAGAAAACATACACACACACACACAGACACACACACACACACACACATACACACACACACACATACAAACACACACACATTTGATGTGCCATAGTTTGTTCGTATCTGGTGGGGAGAGGGTATAGAAAAAGAGGGTGGTAGGGTGGAACTGGGAACACGGAAGTTAAGGGGATGGTGATTGGAATGTAAAATAAATAAAAATATTTTCTTAAATAAAATAAAGAAGCCCTAGTCCTGCCAGACCAAGACATAAAAATTAAAATAAAACTCAAAATCAAAGATAGACATTATGTGGTGACCCCCAACACAGCAATCACTACACAAAGGGGTTCTCAGGGAAAGGTGAGTGCACTGCCCACCAGCACCTCCAGCCTTCACTCCGAAGACAAACAGACAGTACAGGGGTAATGTCTAACCATTTCCCATTTTTTTAATGTTTTGTTCTCTGGCTTATATACAGAACCAAATGGAGGATTTCCACATGGGGCTATGTGGCCAATCACATTAAAGGTCATCCTCTCACACCACATAGCCAAGCCTGGTAACATGATGATCATGCAGTGAAGTTTTGCTCACCCAATCAGCTATACCCAAAATCAGGCTTCAACTCTGCCCCAGTATCTTCCAGCTGCTGCCATCTAGCTATCTCCCACAAGTTACTTTAATTTTCCAGAAATGAGGCATTTCTCATAATCTTCCATTTCTCAGGTCCCCACACATTACCTCATAGTAAGGGATGAAAAAAAATTCCAAGCAAATAGACCCAAGAAGAATACTGGTATAGCTATTCTAATATCTAGCAAAATAGATCTCCATCCAAAATTAATTTAAAAAAATGGAAAAGGACAGTTCATACACATCAACAGAAAAATCCACCAAATTGATATCTCAATTCTTAACATCTTGTTCCAAATCCAAGGGTACCCATATTTGTAAAAGAAACATGATTAAAGTTAAATCACACCTCACAACTCACACATTAATAAATGGAGACCTCAATATCACATTCCCTCAAATGGACAGGACATACAGGAAAAAAATTAAGGAGAGAAATAATATAGCTAACAGATCTTATTAAACAAACAGGTCTAACAGATAGTTACAGAACATTCCACCAAATACAAAAGAATATATCATTTTTTTCTCAGTATGTCACAGAAAGTTCTCCAAAATTGAACACATACTCAGATACAAGAAAACTGAAATAACCACCTGTTTGCTATCAAACAGCAACAGATTGAAGGTAGATTTGTTTAAAAAATATGGCTAATTAAATTATTTAACCAGTATTTATATTATATTTAATTAGTTTGGCAGCTAATCCTTAACCATCCATTATAAATGAGCACACACAGACACCACGGATTTTAACAAGCCTTGGCCTGAATTGTGCAATCCTAGCCCATCTAAGCTAGCCCTTAATTCTATTACCCAAATATGACTCCATATATACATACATCCTTTTGGTCTGCCATTCTCCACAATATGCTGATGTTCCTGGCCATGGGGAATGAGGTTCTTTTTTCTAACCCATGGTGTATGTCTTCTTCTTCCTCCTGCTGCTGGCTGCAAGGCTTTAATTCTCTGTCTAAAGTGCAGGCTTCCTGTTCTAATCCCAGAAAATCCCACCTTTCTCTGTGTTTGCCCAATATCAGGCCTCGGCATTTTATTTAACCAATCAGAGTCAATGTAAGTAACAGACAGCAAGCAGGACCAATTAACATTTAGGATGCTTAACATTACCCCAACATAAATTCCAACAACAACAGAAACAACAGAAAGTCTACAAACTCATAGAAATTGAACAACTCTCTACTGAGACTACTGTGTCAAGGCAGAAATAAAGAAATAAGTTAAAGCCTTCAAAAAGAAGTTAGAGAGATCTCAAATTAGAAACTTAACAGCACATCTGAAAGCATTGGAACAAGGAAGCAAACACACCAAAGACTAATACTTGGCAGAAAATAATTAAACTCAAGACTGAAATCAATGAACTGAAAAGAACAGTACAAAGAACCAATGAAAGAAAAATCATCTGTTCTTTAAGAAAATCAACAAGATATGCAGACCCGTATCCCAACTTATTAAAAGACACAGTGATAATACCTAAATTAACAAAAGCAGAAATAGAAAGAGGGATATAGCAACAGACACCAAAGAATCCTTAGTTCACACTTCAAAAACATGTATGACTCAAAGTCAAATCAAGGTCAAATAAACAATTTAAACTGACCTATATCTACTAAAAAAATAGAAGGAGTCATTCAAATTCTTCCAGCCAAAACAAGGCCAGGGCCAGATGGTATTAGTGGAGAATTCTCACAGACTTTCAAAGAAGAGTTAATACCAATACTTCTCAAATTATTCTACAAATTAAAACAGAAGGGACAATTTCAAATTCATTTCATGAGCACACAGTCACTTTAATATCCAAACCATACAAGGATTCAACAAAGATAGAGAACTAAACATCATTTTTTCATGAACATTGATGCAAATTGTTGAATAAAATACTTGCAAACCAATCCAAGAACACATTAAAAACATCATCTGCCATGATTAACTAGGCTTTGTACAAGAGACATAGGGATGGTTTGACATAAGAAAAATGTTAAACGGAATCCATCATAAAACAAACTGAAATTTAAAAATCACATTATCAATTCATTTGATGCTGAAAAAGCCTTTGACAAAATCCACTACATGTTCATGATAAAAGTACTTGACGTTGTAGCTAGAACAATAAGACAACTAAAGGAGATCAAGTGCATATTAATTGGAAAGGAAGAAGTCAAAGTATCAGTATTCACAGATGATTTGATATTATACATAAGTGACCCCAAAAATTCTGCAAGGGAACTTTTACAGCTGACGAACACCTCCAGCTGAGTGGCTGGATGCAAGATCAAAAAAAAAAAAAAATCAGTAGCCTTCTTATACACAAGTGAAAAAGGGCTGAAAAAGTAATCAGGAAAACACCATTCACAATAGCCACAAGTAATATAAAATATTTATGGGTAACTCTAACTAAGAAAGATAACACTTGTATGACAAAAACTGTGAGTCTTTAAAGAAATAAATTGAAGAACACATCAGAATATAGAAATGTCTCTCTCTATGGGAGAATTAACAGTAAAAATGGCCATCTTACCAAAAACAATCTACAGATTCAATGCATTCCCATCAAAGTTTCACTTCAATTATTTATAGATTTTTAAAGAGCAATACTCAACTTCATATGGAAAGACAAAAAAAAAACCCAGAATAGACAAAACCATCCTAAAGAATAGAATAATTTCTACAGTTATGACCATCACTCATTTAACTCGGTACTAAAGAGCTATAGTAATAAGCACTACATGGTATTGCCATTAAGAAAAAAAAACACAGATAGATTGATCAATGGAATCAAATCAAAGGTTCAAATATAAATCCACATACCTATGGACACTTGATTTTTGATAAAGAAACCAAAAATAAAGAATGAAAACGAAAGCAACAACTGGTGCTGCTCTAACTGGATTCTGCATGTAGAAGAATGAAAAGAGATCTGCAACTCAACCTTAACAAAGCTCAACTCCAAAGGTGTCAAACATCTCAACATAAATCCAGATTTATTGAACCAGAGAGAAGATAAAATGGGAAGCAGCCTTGAATGCACTAACACAAGAGACAACTTCCTGAACAGAACATAACTAGCACAGACACTAAGATCAATACAATAAATGGGATCTCATGAAACTAAAAAGCTTCTGTAAGGAAAGGACACTGTCAAAATGACAAAATGGCATCATACATAATGGGAATGGGTTTTCACCAATTCCATATCTGACAGAGGGCTAATGTTTAAAATATATAAAGAATTCAAAAAAAACTTGACACTATAAAACTAAATAATCCAATTAAAAAGGACTACAGATCTAAATAGAGAATTCTCAATGGGAAATTTTCAAATGATCAAGAAGTACTTAAATGTCTAACATTCTTAGTCATCAAGGAAATGCAAGTCAAGCAATACTGAAATCCCATCTTAAACTTGTGAGAATGGCTAAGATCAATTAAACAAGTGACAGTCCATGTTGGTGATGATGTGGACAAAGGGGAACACTCCTTCACTGCTGGTGTGATTGCTAACATGTATTGCCACTTTGGAAATCAATATGGTGATTTCTCAGAAAATTGTAAATTGATGTAGACACAACTGTAGAAAAAATTGCTAATTAAACTATTTATTAGTATTTATCTTATTGTTAATTGATTTGGCAGCTGTTAATCCTTAATTCACCATTATAAATGAGCACACAGACATCAGATTTTAACAAGCCTTGGCCTGATTTGTGCAATCTTGGCCCATCTAAGCTAGCTCTTAATTCTAATACCCAAATATGACCCCATATATACATACATCCCCTTGGACTGCCATTCTCAAAGATATTGCCGATGCTCCTGGCCATGTGGAATGAGGTTCTTTTTTTCTAACCCATGGTCTGTACCGCCTTCTTCCTGCTCCTGACTAGAATGTCTTCTTCTTCCTGCTGCTGCCTAGAATGAATTAATACTCTATGTAAAGCACAGGCTTCCTGTTCTAATTTCAGGAAGTTCCACCTTTCTTTGTCTTTGCCCAATCTCAGGCCTCGGCCTCGGCATTTTATTTAACCAATCGGAGTCAATATAAGTAACAGACAGCAAACAGAACCAGTTAACATTTAGAATGCTTAACATTACCCCATCAAATCCCTCCTTTTGTCTAAAAAAAGGCTAAAATTTTTTAACTCATATATTAAAAACAATAAGAACAAATATGAAACAATCAAGAAAACCATATATATAAGTTATGTACATAATGCTTAGCCTATTTTTAACAGGCAATCTTGAAGAAGAAAAGAAAAAAATCATCTATCTTGGTGTGTCTAAAGTTCTGAACCTAAATAATTTCTTTCATATCCTATATTTATAAACCTAAAGATTTTATTTAGACTTGAAAATATCCTTTTAAATCCTAAACAACTCAAGTTCAATTGAAATTTTATAACTATTATGCCTTCAACTCTATCAAATATATAAGAAGGGATAAAGTTATTATTTGAGTGAGTAGAAAACAAAGGAGAGCAGCTTCCAAAAAGAAATATGACAGCTTGTTGCCTAGACAGTCCCAAATATCTCTCAATATCATTGGAGCATCATCTTCAGCCTTCTGGCCAAGCAATTTTCACAGACTAAATTGTGCAGCAGGAAATAAGGATTTTCCCATTCTGTCTCTGCAGAATCAGGACATCAACTTACCTGCATTTAAGCTCTGGTCCTTCTTTGGACTGTATATAGTCTGTTGAGAGAGCAGGGGCATTTTTGCCCAATAGGAATTATCTCCTGATGGGATATTTATTTTTTGAGGAATTATCTCCTGATGGGAGATTTCTTTTTGATGCTCATTGTCTTCTTCCAAGTCAAATGGGAGCTGTCAGGAGCTGACTGTCTTAAGTCAAACAATTCTTAAAATAATAAAAACATCTTTAAATGCCATTTTCTGTATGCCTCTAAGGGTTTTGAAGACATCTATCGATTTATTTATAAATCTATCTATCTTTGAACAAGCAAACTGTATATTTTTAACCATTTACTATCTGTTTAACCTATTAAGTCTATTTTGTGATAAATTAAGACTAGTATTTGACCTGACCAAGAGCTTGACTAACCAGCAATCAATCTGTTTTACCCAGACTCCTAAATAGATTGCAATAGCAACCCATAAAAGGATTGGAAGTAAACCTGTACTTTTAAATGAGTTGTATAGGCATAATACTTTATATAAGTGTTGAAATATACATATTATGTGTCAAAATATAAAATTCTATACCAATGAATCAAAATTTAACCTTACTTTTGTATCAATATACAATATTATATACCAATGTATTGAAAAATAACCTTATATAAAGAATAATAATAGTTTTGAGTTTCAGAGCAGATTCAATAATCTATCCTTATATCTTATCATATATATATATATATATATATATATATATCCCTGTTTTTCTTTTCAAGTCTTTTCCCCCTATATAAGAGAGAAAGAAGGATAGAGAAAAGAAAAAAATAAAAGTCCTTGAATCTAATCTCCTATATCTTGCTTAACAACAGTATTTAACAGTTTGTAACCATTCCCCCTAAACAACATCTATCATCCACCCCACTTTTTGGGAATGGGATGTCGCTCTCTTAAAATTGCTTCCTGCTGAAAACCTGTTTAGGGGCCCAAATAAAATGGAAAAAATGGTTAAGCAAGTTAATTGTAAAATTTTTTTGTCCAGTCTTTATGTGCTCAACAATTTCAATGTTCTGAGCAATTTGTAGTTCGAAGCTGGACTTTGGTAGGAAAGTTCAGGGATTTGTTGAAGTCCTGTCTGAAACAGTCTTTGAGGCTGGGCCATCTCTGCAAGCTGTTTGAAATTGTTCTGGATGCAGATTTTGGAGGAAACAGCTATTGAGGCAGTCTATGAGGCCAGATCATTTGGGTTACTTGTCTTATCTTATTTGGACTCTCATTCCATTGTTCTGAAAATATATAGTTTCTCACAAGTAACAGATAGTTCTGCAATTACTAAAATGCCTTGGATGTGCAGGATTCATAAATCAATTAAGGAATATTTTCTGTTCTTTGAACAGCAGAAAGACATTTGTGAAGTCTCCATTCATACCATATAAAAACATGGCATACAGTAGTATTACATATATATTCTATATATAATCTATTTCAATTTGAAAATACAGCATAAGACTGTATGGAATTTAAGTATTCTCCTCTACAGTTGACATAATTTTATTAATTAATTAAAACATGTTTATTCTGTGTTATTCTGGCTTTTTGTAGATTAGGTTGGCCTCAAACCCAAAAGGAACCAATCTGTCTCTATCTTTGTCTCCCAAGTTTTGGGAACAAAGGTATGCATTTATATATTTCTTCTTTTCTTTTTCTCCTATCTTTGGAGATTTAATATATCTATCCTTATTGAGACAGGGTTTCTCTTTGTAGCCTGGGCTGTCTTGATTTGCTCTGTAGAGCAGTTTGGCCTCGAACACAAAGGAACCTATCTTTTCCTTGTCTCCCAAGTTTTGAGATCAAGGTATGAATTTAAATAATTGAATTACCCTTATTAAGCAATAGCATTAATTAAACCATTTTTTGTATTAGTTTGAGCTACAATTCTCCCATGGAAGCTCCATTCTTAAGGAGATTAGTGTAAAATAGCATGATATGCTATTTTATGTTAGCTTTTCTTAACTGTTGGCTGTGGGAGGCATGCAATTTGCATGTTCTTCCCCAGCCTAACTCTGGGTCCTTACATTGATTAACAGAATATATCTTTCTTTCTCTCTTCTTTTTCTGAGACAGGATTTCTCTGTCTATCCTTGTCCTGGATTAACTTTGTAGACCAGGCTGACCTTGGTGAAGGTCAGGGATCCACCTGTCTTTGTTTCCCAAGTTCTGGGATTAAAGGTGTATGCCACCACACCTAGCAATTAACATACCTCTTTTAGGGGCAAATTGCCTACCTTAGTGGGAGCCCCACCCCTAAGGAGACTGGCTTGTGACCCTTTTCTCTTTATGTAAATTTAAGATCATGTGCATTTATCCATTAGATCAGTAAAGACATTATTAAACTTAACATCAAGGAAAAAATGTGACATTTTTCAATTCTAGACTGTCTTTAGTAAGCAGCCTTATCTTCTCAGCAGGGTTCCCACCCTGCCTTCATTGTTTAAACCAGGCTGGTCTAGAATCCAGAGATCTGCCTGTTTCTTCTTTTAGTGTGATGGGATTAAGGGATTAAGGGCATCTGCCAGTACCACCCTGCTCAAACATTTCACTTAAATCCCAGATTTTGCATCTCTGTAACCCAGAGAGCAACATTGAACTGTAATGACAATTCAAAATCTGCCAAAAACCTTCAAAAGTCTCTTTTGTTTTAGCAATGCCAAACCAGAAAAATATCCTTTCTACCTCCCAATATAGGAAAATCAAAGACATCTAAACAAAATTCAAGCAAAGAAACAGGAACATTCCAAAAGCCTTGGCAGGTCTAACCATGCCATCCTATGCTGCAATTAAAGCTTTATTCACTATTCCTAGGATTCTAGTTTTGGCAGCATTTCACTGGTGGGCCGATACTAGATACTAGAAACTCCTGACAGACACCAATCACCCAGGGAGCTCTTAGCTCCAGCTGCCATCAATTTTGCCTTATCTATCAGGAAGGGCTCGCTCCTTCCTCCAGTATCATTGTTGGCAATTTAGCATTCCATCTGTAAATTCTTTCCTTTAAGACAATCCTAGTCTGAACTTTCTCAAAAAAGATACCCAGAACTACAATTGTCAGGGTAAAAATCATTTGCATGCTAAGAGGAACAAACTCAATTGGAATCCAAATATATTGAGCTATTATGAATTCCTCCATTTTTAATCTAGGTGGTTAATTCTGTTCTCCAGCTCTGTTTAGAAGGCTACTTGTTTTTTAGTACGTAAGGAGAGCTAAACCTTAGCTCTCCACATTTGATTCAAGGCAACAGCTTTTGTTAAGGAACTGCAACTTTGAAATGCATTTGAGTTCGGTTCCCCACTCTTTGGCTAGGAAACCAGCTTTCACCCAGGCCTTCTCATGCTGTAAGCATGGATTCTAATTGCCCTAGTTGGATGCCATTCACATCCATACCTCTCCTGTGCATATATCCAGCAGAAGCTCCATCCTAGCACAAGGACACTTCTCAACTATGTTCATAGTAGCTTTGTTCATAATAGCCAGAAACTGGAAAAAACCTAGATGCCCCTCAATTGAAGAATGGATAAGGAAAATGTGGCACGTTTACACAATTGAATGCTACTTAACAGTTAAAAAATAACAATATCATGAAATTTTCAGGAAAATGGATGGAACTTGAAAAAAGTTATCCTGAGGTAACCCAGACCCAGAAGTAGAAACATGATATGTATTCATTTATGAGTAGATATTAGGCATAAAGTAAAATAAAATGTTGTTACAGTCAATGTAGCCAGAGAGGCTAATTAATGGGAATGCGCAAGCAGGGTCATATGGATCTGCCTGGGAAGTGGAAATAGAATATATTTTGCAAGTGTACTGGTGGAGAGTGGGGATGGGAATAGAAGGGATCAAGTGAGGGGATGGAGAACAAGACTACTAAAGGACTACTGGAATTGGGAGCATATAGGAGAGTTCATGGTCATCTAGTGCAATTGAAACTCCTAGGAATCTACTAGGAAGACTTAATTTAAGACTTCTTGGTGTCTATAGCTGGCATCTTCTGTAACCAAGCAAGGATTCCTAGTAGAGATATCAGTATACCAACCGAGAAATAAAACTTTTACCTACAATTTGTCCTGCCTGCAAGATGTGCTGAGATAAAGAAGGCACAGAAATTGTGGGAGTGGCCAACAAATGACTGGTTCAACTTTTGGCCAATGTCATAAGAAGGATCTGATGTCTGATACAGCTGTAGGGACAGGAACCAGAGACTGGATAGCACAGAGATTTAGGAAAGAAACAAGCAAGAGAGAAAAAAAAAAGTCAAAGAAATGTTTCCTTTTTAAAACAATTATTTATTCTTTCAGTTTACATTTCCATCATAGTGTCCTCTTTCCACCCATCCCAGTCCTGCCTTCCCACCCTCTATCCACTAATCCTTCCATCCCACTCCTCTGGAGTGAAGAGTCCCTACATAACATTACACTGCCCAAGTTCAGCAGTCATATGAGGGCCAAGAGCCTCCTTATACACTGAGGGCCTACAATGCAGTACCACTAGGGAAAAGTGTCTAATTGACAGGGACAAGGAAAAAAAAGTCTATGTCCATGTTCCCTTTGGTGCACTGGTTTTAGTATAGATATCCTGTACTATATTGCTAAAATCCGAATATAAGTGAATAGACGCCATGAGCATCCTTCTGAGTCTGGGTTAACTCATTCAGGATGAGCTTCTCTAGTTCCATTCATTTGGATGGAAATTGCATAATTTCATTGTTTCTCACAGCTGAGTCATATTCCATTGTGTAGATGTACCACAGTTTTTTCATCCATTCTTTGGTTGAGGAACATCTGGGTTGTTTACAGTTTCTAACTATTACAAATAATGCTGCTATGAACATAGATGAGGAAACTTCCTAGTGATTCAGTCAGAAGTCATTGGATGTATATGCAGAAGTGGTATGGCTGGGTCCTGAGGCAAAGCTATTCTAAGTTTTCTAAGACCAAACTGACCTCCACAGTGGTTGCACAAGCCTGCACTCCCACAATCAATGGAGGAGGGTTCCCCTTTCTCCACACCCTCGCCAGCATGTGCTGTGATTTGAGCTTCTGATCTTAGCCATTCTGATAGGTGTGAGATGGAATCTCAGAGTCCTCTTGAGTTGCATTTCTCTGATGGTTAAGAATGCTGAACATTTCTTCAAGTGTCTCTCAGCCTTTAGGAATTCCTCCTTTGTTAATTTTCTGTTTAGCTCTTTTCCCCATTTTTTTTTTTTATTGGATTACTTGTTTTCTTGGCATTTAATTTCGTGAGTTCTTTGTAAATTTTTGATATTAGCCCTCTGTCAGATGTGGGGTTGGTGAAGATTTTTTTCCCTATCTGTAGGCAGTGGTTTTGTTCGAATGAAAGTGTCTTTTGCCTTACAAAAGCTTTTCAGTTTCATGAGATACCATTGATTGATTGTTGGTCTTAGGTCCTGAGCTGCTGGTGTTCTGTTCAGGAAGTAGTAACCTGTGCCAAAGGGTTGAATGGTTTTTCCCACTTTCTCTTCTAGTAGATTTAGAGTGATAAGCCTTATGTTAAGGTCTTTGACCCACTTGGACTTAAGCTTTGTACAAGGTGATAAGTATGGGTCTAATTTCATTCTTTTATGTGTGGACATCCACTTGGACCAGCACCATTTGTTGAAGATGCTATTCTTTTTGGCTTCTTTGTCAAAAATTAGGTGACCATAGGTGTGTGGGTTCATTTCAGGGTTTTCAATTCGATTCCATTGATCCACTGGTCTGTTTCTATACCAGAACCATGCTGTTTTTATTACTATTGCTTGGTAATAGAGCTTGATATCTGGGATGGTGATACCTCCAGATGTTTTTTTATTGTATAGGATTGATTTAGCTATTCTGGGTCTTTTGTTGTTCAATATGAAATTAAGAATAGTTTATTTCCAGGCCTAAAAAGAACTGTGTTGGTATTTTGATAGGAATTGCATTGAATCTGTATATTGCTTTTGGTAGGATGGCCATTTTTATTATGTTGAGCCTACCTATCCATGAGTATGGAAGATCTTTCCATCTTCTGATGGCATCTTCAATTTCTTTCTTCAAGTGCTTGAAGTTCTTGTTGTACAGGTCCTTTACTTGCTTAGTTAGAGGTATCCCCAGGTATTTTATATTGTATGTGGCTCTTGTGAAGGGAGTTGTTTCCCTGATTTCTCTCTCAGCCCATTTATTTGTTGTATAAAAAAGGGCTTCTGATTTTTTAAATTAATTTTGTATCCAGCCACCATGCTGAAGGTGTTTATCAGCTGCAAGAGTTCTCTAGTGGAATTTTTGGGGTCGTTTATGTATACTATCATATCATCTGTAAATAGGGATAATTTGACTTCTTTGTTTCCAATTTGTATCCCCTTGATCTCCTTTAATTTTCATATTGCTCTATCAAGAACTTCAAGTACTATTTTGAAAAGATATGGTGAAATTGGTCATCCTTGTCTTGTCCCTGAGTTTAGAGGAAATGCTCAAGTTTCTCTCCATTTAATTTGGTGTTGGCTACTGCCTTGCTGTATATTGCTCTTATTATTTCTAGGTATAGTACTTGTATGCTCGTTCTCTCCAGAACTTTTAACATGAAGGGGTGTTGGATTTTGACAAATTTGAGGTAATCATGTGGTTTTTTTTCATCTTTTTTATATTGTGAATTATGTTGATGGATTTTCATATGTTGAACCACTCTGGTATTCCTGGCATGAAGCTTCCTTGATCATGTTGTATGATACTTTTGATGTGTTTTTGGATTTGGTTTGCTAGTATTTTATTAAGTATTTTTGCATCTATGTTCATGAGAGAGATTGATCTGAAGTTCTCTTTCTTTGTTGGGTCTTTGTGTGGTTTAGGAATCAGGGTGACTGTGGCCTCATAGAATGAGTTTGGCAATGTTCTTTCTGATTATATTTTATGAAAGAGTTGAAGAGTATTGGTATTAGCTCTTCTTTGAAGGTCTGGGAGAATTCTGTGCTGAAACCATCTGGCCCTAGAGTTATTTTGATTGGGAGATTTTTAATGACTGTTTCTATTTTGTTAGGGGTTATAGGGCTGTTTAATCTGTTAACCTGATCTTGATTTAGCTTTGAAAGTTGGAATTTATCAATAAAATTGTCCATTTGGCTTAAGTTTTCAAATTTGGTGGAGTATAGATTTTTTAAAGTAGAACCTAAATATTCTCTGGATTTCCTCAATGTCTGTTGTTATTTCTCCCTTATCATTTCTGATTTTGTTTATTTGCATTTTTCCCCTCTGCCTTTTAGTTAATTTGCCTAAGGTTTTGTCTATTTTGTTGATTTTCTTCGAAAACCAACTCTTGGTTTCATTAATTCTTTGCATCGTTCTTTTTGTTTCTAAGTTGATGATTTCAGCCCTAAGTTTGATGATTTCTTGCCTTCTGCTCCTCTTAGGAGTGTTTGCTTCTTTTTTTCCCCAATTCATTCAGTTTATCTGCTAATTTGCTAATATGAGTTGTCACAAATTTCTTTTTGAGGCACTTAGTTCTATGATCACTCCTCATAGCACAGCTTTCATTGTGTCCCATAGGTTTGGGTATGTTCTGCCTTCATTTTCATAGGATTTTAAGAAGTCTTTGATTTCCTTCTTTATTTCTTCCCTGACCCAGTAGTCATCCCATAAAGAGTTGTTCAATTTCTTAATGTTTGTAGGCTTTCTGTTGTTTCCGTTGTTGTCAAAGTCCAGCTTTATTCTATGGTGGTCTGATAAGATACAAGGGGTTATTTCAATTTTCTTTTATCTGTTGAGACTATCTTTGTGTCCAACTATATGGTCAATTTTGGAGAGGGTTCCATTTGGTGCTGAGAAGAAGGTGTATTCTTTTGTGTTTGGGTGAAACGTTCTGTAGATATCTGTTAGGTCCATTTGGTTCATGAATTCTGTTAGACTCATTATTTCTCTGTTTGGTTTCTGTATTGATCTGTCCATTGTTGGGGGTGGGGTGTTGAAGTCTCCCATTACTAATGTGTGGAGATCGATGTCTGATTTAAGTTTTAGATGAGTTTCTTTCACAAATGTAGGTGTCTTTGTATTTGGGGCATAGATTTTCAATATTGAGATGTCCTCTTGATGAATATTTCCTTTAATGATTATATAATGCACTTCTCTGTCTTTTTTTATTAATTTCAATTGGAAATCTATTTTGTTTGATATTAGGATGGCTACTCCAGTTTGCTTCCTGAGATCATTTCCATAGAAAACCTTTTCCCAGCCATTTACTCTAAGATACTGTCTATTTTTGTTAGTGAGATGTGTTTCTTGTATGCAGCAAATGATGGGTCTTGTTTAAGGACCAATCTGTAAGCCTGTGTCTTTTTATTGGGGATTTGAGTCCACTGAGGTGGATGGATATTATATACCAGATGTTGTTATTTCCCATTATTTTGGTATAGGTGGTGGTCCTGTTGTTTTTTGGTTTAGTTGCAGTGGAGTTGTCTGTTTCCTCTGTTTTCTTGGGTGTAGTTATCTTCTCTGGGTTGTAGTTTTCCTTCTAGGATCTTCTGTAGGGCTGGATTTGTGTGTATATATTGTTTAAATTTGATTTTGTCATGGAATATATTGTTTTCTCTATCTATTTTGATAGAGAGTTTTGCTGGGTATATTAGTCTGGCTGGGCACTTATGTTCTCTCAGGGCTTGTAGGACATCTGTCCAGGCCCTTCTGGCTTTTAAAGTTTCTGAGCAGAAGTCAGGTGTAATTCTGATGGGTCTGCCATTATATGTGACTTGACCTTTTTCTCTTACAGCTTTTAATATTCTTTCTTTGTTCTGTACATTTGGAGTTTCAATTATTATGTGGCGAGAGGAGTTTCTTTTCTGATCTAATCTGTTTGGTGTTCTTTAAGCCTCTTGGTATTTTATTCGCAGCACTTTCTTTAGGTTTGGGAAGTTTTCTTCTATGATTTTGTTGAAGATATTTCCTGGACCTTGGAGTCGGGAGTCTTCTCTTTCCTCTATGCCTATAATTCTTAGGTTCCATGTTTTCATTGAGTCCTTGGCTTCTTGGATGTTATGAGTGAAAACATTTTTAGCTATTTCTTTTTTTTTTTTTTTGATGTTGTACTGATTTCTTCCATCGAATCTTCCATGTGTGAAATCCTATCTTCCATCTCTTGTATCCTATTTTTGATGCTCATGTCTGTAGTTCCTGTTCTCTTCCCTTGATTCTCCACTTCCATTCTTATCTCTGACTGTGTTTCTTTATTGCTTCCATTTTCCAGTTTCATGACTTGAACGATTTTATTCGTTTTATACATTTCCTGCTACAGTTTGCTTTTCTTTGCCTGAAATCTTTTACATCTGTTAAATATTTCATTTCCTTGTCTCTTTCCTGTTCAAGTTGAGCCACTTTGGCTTGGAGCTCTCTAATGGTATTATCCATTGTTTTCACTTCTAAAATTGTGGACTCTTTGAATTCCTTCATAGATTTAAATTCTTCTTGAAATGACTCTATCACTTTCCAGAATGTAGAATTGTCATCGTTTTCATGTGTTTCAGCTGTGGTGAAGTGGTCAGGGCTAGCTGTACTAGCATAGTTGCTTTTTGTTGGAGTCATATTTCCCTGACTTTTGTTGGTTCTGTATTTTTTCGGTGACCTTTAGCAATTTGGTTGTTCTTAGCTGTTTGTTCCTGGTGACTTTTGGGCTTGGTGCCAAGGGGGGTGCTTTGGTGTAGTAGTCATATTGCCAGTGCAGGTTGGCAGACTGCAGATTCTTGGGTGGGGTTGTAGTTCCCCTGCAGCTTACATGTCGGGACCGTGTTTGTGGTCCTCTCCAGCTGCTCTCAGGGGGTTCTCAGGGTCAATGTGCATCTAATAGGAAGAAGCACTATGAGCTGGTGCAACCCACTCCCAGGCAATGAGGAATGGCCTGGGATTATTTCACTGCTCACAAGTCAGAGCTCTTTATGTTGCACACTGTGTATTCAGCATGTAGTGACTCTTCTGGTATGGTCCTGAGTGTCCAGGTGCAGAAGCTGTGGACTCTAGAGGTCCCAACTTT
Organism: Lophiomys imhausi; assembly: GCA_907164525.1. Taxonomy (NCBI): domain Eukaryota; kingdom Metazoa; phylum Chordata; class Mammalia; order Rodentia; family Muridae; genus Lophiomys; species Lophiomys imhausi. The sequence goes on along the minus strand of CAJQZJ010032984.1, from coordinate 5,695,574 downwards.
GGGGGTTGTGTCTGCCAGCTGAAGTCCTGAAAGCACCCGACTCCAGATCCTTAAGGTGAGTCACTCAGGAGTGCCCCCCCCCCCAGGCCAAAACCTCACTGTACCATGGGTGGAACTGTATATGCTAAAGCTCTGGTTTCCAACCAGAAGAGCCAGAACTAGCAAAAGAGTCAGATATTAACCCCACAATCTGCCCAGGGCTTGGACCCTGTGGAGAATAAATCTGCCTTCCAACCCTGCTGCCCTCCTTTCTGCCACTCTCACCACTCCACCTATGTCTGTATGGAGCTCACTTTGGGTACTGGAAATTGTGGCCACTGTCTTCCAATTTCCAGTACACTGCAGTGGAGCTGCTGCATAACTTGCTGCCAGGAATGTATCCTGCTGCTGTATCCAGATGCAGTGTTTTTTCCAATGACTGTAAATCCAATAGAGGGGCCTGTATGTATGTCCAACACGCCCCTGGGGAAGCACAAATATGTTTTCACTTTCCAAAATGCAGCTGTGGACCCACTGACCGCTGCACTGCCATGCTGCTCAGATTACATTGTGGTCCCGCTCAAAGCATATTCTGCTCTCATGGCTCTGCCAACCCTTCTCTAAATAGCTGGAAAGCCTGCATGGAATCTGGGAGCCCAGGAGGCTGGTGAGTAACCCTGTCTGGAGTTAGGAACTGCTAGCTGGGTATTTGAGCGGCTCTTACCCTGTCCATCTCCTGGTGACAATTCCCAAATCCTGGATTCAGCGTCTTCTGCAGATCCTGCTGGTCTGTTTTTCTGAGTATCCGAGATAGGGGAGGAGAGACCTGCTCAAGGACTTTTAATGGTCCCTGGGTCGCTGTGTTAAACCCAGCGGGTTTGCACCACTCAGATTGTTGCTCAGTGTCTTATAACTCTGTAGCATTATAGCTGTTTTCCCCGCAATCAAAATGTGCCCATGCAGGCTGCCGCCATCTTGGATCCTCCCCCAAAATGTTTCCTAATGCTACGCTGCTAAATTGTACACTGGAGCTTAGCAGAATTGCAGTCAATGAAACTTCATCCAGCAACTGATGAGAATTGTAGGAGATAGAGGGGTCCAGGACAGCACAAGAAAACTCATAGAAACAACTAACCTGGTCTCACAAAGACTGAATTGACAGTCAGGGAGCCTGTATATCTCTGATCTAGGTACTCTGCACATGTGTTATGACTATAAAGCTTGTTGTTCTTGTGGGACTACTAATAGTGGGATCAGGGATGTCTTGGGTTCTATTGCCTGTTTGGGGGACTCTTTAACTCCTACTGGGTTGCCTAATGCAGCCTTAGTATGAAGGGATTTGTCTAGTCTTATTGGAAAAATTAGCTTAAACTCATATAAACAACAAAATCAGAAAAAGGGGTTCATATTGGTTTAGTTGTTTCTTGATTATTTTTATATTGTGAGTGGCTCAGTGATCCTATAACTCAGAAGTTCTCAACTTGTAGATGGTGACCCCTTTGGAGATTAACCAACACGTTTACAGGGGTTCCCTAAAACCATCAGAAAACATAGATATTGGGGGCTGCAGAGATGGCTCAGTGGTTAAGAGCACTGCTTGTTCTTCTGAAGGACCTTGGTTCAAATGCCATCACCCACATCGTAGTTCATAGCTGTCTGCTATTGCCGGGAATGGTGGCACACTCTTTTAATTCCAGCACTAGGGAGGCAGAGGCAGGTGGATCTCTGTGAGTTCAAAGCTATTCTGGTCTACAAAGTGAGTCCAGGATAGCCAGGTATACACAGAGAAATCTTGTCTCAAAGAAAACAAAAAACCACAGATATTGACATTATGATTTATATCAGTAGCAAAGTTGTGGTTATGAAGTAGCAATGAAAATAATTTTATGACTGGTGATCACCACAATATGAAGAACTGTAATAAAAGGTCACAGAATTAAGAAAGTTGAGTTCCACTGATATAACCTTTCTATTTTTCCAAAATGCAGCAAATGAAAATTTAATAGAATTTACTTCTCTAGACAAACACACAAATAGTATAAAGCCTTGTAATGACAGATGCCAGTAATCACATAGCATCTAATTATATACCTATTGGCTACCACACCATGAGCTGCTGTATTAACAGCTAGTGATTCTTATACTGAAAACTGTTTGAGTAACTTAATGCTCTGAAACTACATTTTAAATCTACATCATATATAGTAGGGAAGGAAAGTGAAATAACAGTGGTATAGAATCATGAAGTGAGATATATTTTGAGTCCCTGATGCTGGGATAGAAATCAAACAAATTCAGGGAGAGAGGGTTTATTTCATCTTATACTAAAGCTAGCATGACAAAGAAGTCAAAGAAGTAGGTGCTTGAAGCAGCTCATTCCATCACAATCACAGACAGGAAACAGAGGGAGATGAAGACATGTCTGTTGTTTGATTCTTTCTTCATCCATATTGGACTGGTCCTCCTGCCTCACTTACCACAACCAAGATAATCTCCTCTGTGAGTGTCTAGAGGCCCATCTCATAGGTGATTCTAGATTCCATCAAATTGATAATATTCCCTAACCATCAAATGGGGATAGTAATTATTTAATTTTAATCTATTAATGAAATGGCACTTGTTAAAACATGAAAGGATGATTTAATTGCTAATAATATAATAGATAAAAAGAATTTGGTATATTCTATTTAAAATTAAAACACATGAAAAAAATAAGAAATGGCTGAACAGTATGAATATACCAAATCAGGCAAAGTAAATTTAAATCAGGATATGAGTTTATTAAAAATATTTTGCAAAACTAAAAGTAACATTTTTGAAAAAAAAAAGCTTTGCTTAGAAATTGTATTGATTAAACTCTAAGACAGAAAACTAAGAATGGCAGTATTGTAGAAATACATAGCAATGGGTTGAGTACATTTGTAAGAAGTAGATTAAAGCTAAAGTGAATGAATAATGTTATCGTTGGATAATTTAATTAATTATGTAATTATGTAGAACATAATATCTGATTTTTTTGTAATGAAAGAACAGAACACTCAGTATTTGTCCTCCTTTGTGTTATGACCATTTAACAAAATGAGGATATTCATGAAATTCTCATATGAATATAAGGAGATACCTAGTGATAGACGTGTATAATATTTATATAATATATATTCTTCATGATTCTATATTATTATTTCACTTGCCTTCCAATTCTTGAAAATGCAGATTTGAAATTTAATTTCAGAGCATCCAATTATTCACACAGCTTTTTAATTTTTATGTACACTGGTGTTTTGCCTACATGTATATCTGTGTGAGGGCGTTGGATCCACTAGAACAGGACTTTTAGACAATTGTGAGCTGCCATGTGGGTGCTTGGAATTGAACCTGGGTCCTCTAGAGCAGCAGATAATGCTCTTAACCATTGAACCATATCTCCAACTCCCACACAACTTTTTAATTACAAGAATGGGTAACGATTACACAATCTTATGCTGTTGTTGTCATCAAGCATACAATTTTAGATAAAGTACTGCTATATGGCTGAGACTGGCCTAGAACCTTCTACATAGCCCAGGTTATCCTCAAACTTATCTTCTTGTCTCAGCTACTCACTTGCTAGAATGACAGGTATATGCAACTTTGACAAGGACACTCTGCAAGAAACAAGCAGCAAATGAGTTTGTATGGTCAGGAGCTGCTATGTTTTGGATATGGTTTGATTGTGTCTCCTACACTAATGTATGAAAAGCTTGGTCTTTATTTTGATGGTTCTGTGAAATGATGGGCAATAACAAGTGGATCTTAATGAGACAAATCTAAATCATTTGGGCCATGCTGTTGTAACAGATTCTGGAATCTCACCCTACATGGTTCCTGATTTTAGGATAGTTTCTTTCATGTGAACAAACTCCATATTTCATGGGACAGAACTGAGAATGCCCTCAGAAGAGTACATACTAAACTCACACTCTCAAAACTTTATTGGTTTAATTTAAATAAACCTCACATGCTTATGATATTTCATATGCTTATGAAATACCTGCCCCAGGTATTGATTCACACTAATAGAAAACAGACCAATACAGATTTTGAAAACGAATGACTACTCTTGCTATCACTATTCATTAAAATGAGAATGTGTCTATGGTAGCAATTTAATGACAAAATTTGAACAGTTTGAAAGGAGGCCAACTTTAATATAGAATCCCATCAGGAATATTATGGATAATCTGAAAGGGTCTCAGAAGATAAGACCTGGAAGAGATCTAGCTCTAATCTCACTAGTTAGTTATTGTATGAATGATCATGTTCATGGACAAGAAAGCTTAGAGTAAAGTAGCTCATACAGATTAACACTTACATGACATAAAAACTTACTGAATAAAGGACAGATGGCATCCTTTGATAGACTAAGGGCAAAATGTTAGCTGTATTGTGCTAACTATAATATTTTGTAGATAGTCAAACTTAACTGCTGTATTTGATTGGATTTCCTTTTTTGCATTTTCTTTTTAATATTTATTTATAACCTCAGGTTACATCTCCATCACAGTGTCCTCTTTCTACCCATCCCAGTCCTGCCCCCCTCCCACCCTCTACCCCCTATCCCTTCCATCCCACTCCTCTGGAGTGTAGTGCCCCTACATAACAGTCCCCCATTTCAGCAGTCATATGAGGGCCAAGAGCCTCCACATACACTGGGGGCCTACAAGGCAGCACTACTAGGGTAAAGTGTCTCATTGACAGGAAGAAAAAGTCGATGTTCATGTTCCCTTTGGATTTCCAATGATACTTAGTAATGTGGAAAACAGAGGAAAAAGGTATGGATAATTTAGGGTCTGGAGAAAATTTTTAGAATGGAAGCCTGCAGCTGAACAAGCATGTGTTTAGAAGATTTTCTAACTTAGTAGAAGTATACATTCTTTCTTCACTTATGTCATCACCAGAAATATCAGTTTCCAAGTGAAAGATCCATTTCTAGGTATTCTTTTGTCAAAATTCTCAGCTTTATGTAAAACATAAAATAAATGTAGTATTCCCTTCTTCTCATGTGGTTTTGGCAAAATTATTATATTTTGTGTATATTGTTTTCAGTGTGTATATGATGCAATTAAGTGAATTACATGAATTATTTGTTATTTGCAATAATCTTTGTACTAGTCACAATTTGTCACTTGGGTAAAATACCATAATCAAGAGAAATTTGGGTGAAAAAATGATTTATTTGTCTTACAGTCAAATATCACAATGTATCATCAAGAAAAACTAGGGCAGGAAATCAGAGACTATGGAAGAATGCTGCTTACTGGCTTGCTCTGCATGATGTGCTCAACCTGCATTTTTCTTCTATCCTGGACCACTGGTTAAGGGGTGAAAATAACCCATAGGGCCCTCTCATATTAATCATTAATTAATAAAATACCCTACAGTCTTCCCTACAGGCTAATCTGATAGAGTCATATTCTCAATTCAAGATCCTTCTTCCCTTATCTCCCTAACTTGTATAAAGGTGATAAACAAAATCAAATAAACAAATGAAAGTATAACAAGAACATTATTGTTGTCGGTTTTTAAATTAATATTTTAGAATGAATACTTTATATTTAGATCTAATAATTTCATGAATTCAGATATCTTAAATCTAAATATTTTCAATGCATTTATTCTTTTAGATAAAAAAACCACAGAACGCTATAATAAGTGGTAGTTTTGTTCATAGCACACAGCAAGGACATATCCTGAAGTTTCTTATTTGAAAAAAAATTGAAAATATTGAAGCAAATTAAATATGCAATACTGTCATGATTATATGCATAATTATCCCTACCACAGAGAAATACTAAGCTGAAAAGAATCTGAAATCCTTTAGGAATATATTAGGATCTCATGGGAATGCTGCATTTGTAATGATAATCTTTTACAATAAATATTTGAGAAATATTTTCTCCTCAGTTATGAAATGGACTAATGATGGTTATAAAATGCCTTAAATAGTTCTCAGCATTCATCAACTGGGTATATGTATAGAATTATATGCTTCTGTGTATACATGAGTATATGTGTGTATGTGTGTGTATATATGTATATGTGAGTATATGTGTATATATAAGTATATGTGTATATGTATATATGTTTTTTTCTGTATCTGTATATATGTGTACATATTTACATATTTGTATGTTATATGGGTATATGTTTTATATGTATACATGTATATATGTCTATATATGTTTATATTTTTAAGAGCTCATAACAACTTCTAGTTGAATTTTGTATTCATAATTTACACATCTTTTTTTTCAGAATCATAGTATGGAGAGAAAGGAATTTTCTTATAAAAATCTTTTAAAGAAAATTTTCATAAAAATCATTGTGTTATATGAATTAATGATAAAACTATAGGAAGGTTTTATTATATGTTTAATGCAGTTACTAAACTTGTTTCAAGAACGAATTATCTTATCACCTTTTCCTCTAACTATTCACTGCAGGATTCTAACTTCAGTTTTATTATTTAATTTAGGTGGTCATAGTCTGAATTGCATCCTTGGTTATGCCATTTTATCTTTATATGTAGCAAATGATAAGATATTAGTGAGTCTATGGACTTCCTATAATAAGCAATATATTTTAAACAGAATAATGTCTAATTTTCTTTGACATTCAACTTAGTTTTTAAACATTTAACTTATAAGAAAAGGTCATAAGTGTGGCCTGTGATTATGGAACATAGGAAATACAATGGATTGATGTACCATGAGAGTTATAATCTTGGCATTTTCCCACTAATTATTTACCATCAAGTTGTGTTTCCAATTAATATTGTACTGTTAATGACCACTGTAAAGAAATATTAAGAAGTGTTTTAGAATTTCTGGATTGAATTAAGTTTTATATATTTTATCAGTTACCTAGGAGAATAAATATGTGGGTTAGCTAGCCCTTTAGAGCTGAAGATTATAATTCAGATTGATGTTGACAAATTAGAAAAGTAGTCAGAAATAAATGGCAATCCTGGGGTCAAGTATGACATAACTACTGTAAGGCAAAACATGATATACACAAGACAAGAAAGGATTAACTAAGTGTGACTGTGGCATTAGAAAACACAGGGGCCAAGAATTGAACATAATTCAGTTCATTTGCATTATTTAAGGGTTTTAACTCATACTACTGAGATGTAGCATAACATGTTATCATTCTGACTTAAAATATCTGAATGTGTGGACCTATATGCTTTCATTAATTGCTTTAATAAAAAGCTGGTTGTCTTAGTTAGGTTTTCTATTGCTGAGATGGAACACCATGACTAGGAGCAAGTTGACGAAGAAAGATTGTGTCTTGCTTATGCTTCCCCATCACTGTTCATCATCAAAAGTACATGGTATGTCTTCAAACATCACATGAACTTGAGGGCAGGAGCTGATGCAGAAACCATGAGGAAGACCTGTTTATAGGGGTTTTGTCGCGTCCCCCCCTTGTCCAGCAAGGAATGACGCAACTCCCAAAAGCTCTTCTCCTGCAGTTTATTCAGGTCCCTTGAAAACAGTCTTCCGAATAAAGGGGCAGACCCAACCCACAGGCTAAATACTAATTAAACAGCCAGTCAAGTAAAGCCAAGTGGTGCTATCTTAGAGGTCTACGTATGCAGAAGCAAGCCAGATCAGCGGTCTTTGCCAAATATGAACTTATTATCATAAAGAGCGCTCACCGTCGGGCTGGTGGAAGGCGGAGACCAGCGCCATCTTTAGGGCGCGGCACTTCGCAGCTCTCTACAGTTCCTCCTTTTTTATTTTTTCTAAAATTGGTAAAAGTCCCTGGAAAGGCTTCGTAATCCCTCTATCTGGGGATCTCACGGTGGGCCTGAGCCTGTAGGAGGGCAGTGCTCAAACTCTTACCCGTCTCTGGGTCAGCCTCCCCACTCGGGACTGCCCTGTCTTAGGTGGCCGAGACTTACCCGTCAACTCCGTCACTGATTTACCAGACCCTAATATCCGTGGAACGAATTCCTCAGTGGGCAGGGACTATGCTTAGTGAAGATTTACTTCACGGCAGCAAGCCATGCCTGAGGGGACTGGCCCGCCTCAATGGCGACAAGGGCTTGTATAATCATGGCTACATTATGCTTTTGTGTGGTTCTCATTTTGTAGATGCACCATAGGCAAACCAGAGAGGCTAGCATCATTAGTATCACCAAAGAGCCTACGCCCGCCCACTCCTTAAGATGATCCATAGCCGTCTGTATCCAAGATGTCAAGCCAGTAGCCAGGCTCAGATCCACCCGAGTGGAGTTGATGTGGATGATTGTTGCTCTCAGCTCTCTCATCAAATTTTCAAATTCAGCCGACAAATCCTGTAAGAGGAACTTTGACAATTGTCTGGACAAATTAGCAGCTTTTGTATAATTTTGATATTGCACGGAAGTAACACACAAACCTTGCAATTTCCACTCATACCCCAATTGTGCTAGTTGCCAAAGAGAATCAATCTGTTCTTGTATTAAATCTATACGTTGATTAACTATCATAAGACTTCCTTTGAGATGAGAATTCATAGAGGCCTGAGTATCCAATGCCTGTGCCACAGTGGCTGAGATGTTATTCAGGGCATTGGCAGTCTGTATAGAACTAGACAAGGCAATAGCTGAGGCAGTAGCTCCCACAGCAGCAACAGTGATAGCAGTAACAATAGCTGCAGTGATGCCAAAATCTCTTTTAAATCTGAATAGCATCATGGTATTAGGAGCCTCTACAGGAACTGGCACATATCGAGGCATTCTAGTCACCACAGCCACAGGAAAGGCTGTGGCATTCCAGCATAGGGCATAAAAACATGTACTCGGAATGCATACTAACTTTTCTTCACCCAAGGATGCACTCCCATTACTTACAATCCACAGAAAAGGAGGCCAGAGACATACTGGCGAAGCTGAAAAGTTCTTGTTGTGGTAAGAATGAAATAAAGAATTCCAAGTACCAGAGCCACTACCGCTAGAGAAATCCAATCTGGTAGCAGACCCTAGGGAAAAATTACCTCTTTGATAAATTCCTCCTCCAAGCATAATGACAGGTCCCAAGTCCATGCAACTTCCATTTACTCCACACAAAAGCCACAAACCAAAAGGATTGGTGGCAGTCTGCTGAGGATCCCTAGTAGATATACCAAGCATTCCTGTACAAGACTTATTCACTATATTACTAATCATGGGGCTAAAGGAAAAATGATCTTGTTGAACCCAAACTGCTCTGCGCTCCTGACATACTCACTGCTACTATCACCAGGATCCTTAGGAAGGTCTTCATGATGAATCTTCCTCACAAGGCGTTCAGGCACCCACACTGGATCTTGTTGATTCTGAGGAAAAACACAAACAGACCCTCTCGCCCATGTTAGCACAGGGTCAGGCCCCCGCCAAGAGCCTGTCAAAATATCCTTCCACTTCACCATGCTTTTAGGTGAACCATGGGAATCCTGATATCTGTCGGCTGCTGAGCGGCCTTGAGCATCCAAATTGAAACAATTTAAAGTAAATAAGGCTAAAGACATTCTCTCCTTGGGGGTACGGCCTTGGCCTGTTCCCCCTTTTTGTTTTTGTAAGCATTCTTTCAAGGTGCGATGAGCACGCTCCACAATTCCTTGTCCTTGAGGATTGTATGGTAATCCATGATTAAGCTGTACCTCCATCTGGTTACAGAAGGAGACAAAGGACTGTGCTGTATAGGCTGGTCCATTGTCCGTTTTTAGCTGTTGTGGTTTTTCCCATGCAGCCCAGGCTTCTAAGCAATGTCCTATGACATTGCGA
>CAJQZJ010032984.1:5663122-5684157 GCA_907164525.1 Lophiomys imhausi | reverse complement strand
TTTGTTTGCTATTTCTGCAAAACTTAACTGCTTGTTCACTATCTCTGCGAAACTTTATCTTTTGTTCGCTATCTCCGCGAAACTTTACCTTGTGTTCTCTATTTCCGTGAAACTTTATTGTCCTGATTTATCCCAGGAACTTACCAAGCGCTTCCCCTGACTGCAGGAGTTCTGAGTCTTTTCTGGTTCCCCGTACGGGCCACCACTTTGTCGCGTCCCCCCTTGTCCAGCAAGGAATGACGCAACTCGCAAAAGCTCTTCTCCTGCAGTTTATTCAGGTCCCTTGAAAACAGTCTTTCGAATAAAGGGGCAGACCCAACCCACAGGCTAAATACTAATTAAACAGCCAGTCAAGTAAAGCCAAGTGGTGCTATCTTAGAGGTCTACATATGCGGAAGCAAGACAGATCAGCGGTCTTTGCCAAATATGAACTTATTATCATAAAGAGCGCTCACCGTCGGGCTGGTGGAAGGCGGAGACCAGCGCCATCTTTAGGGCGCGGCACTTCGCAGCTCTCTACAGGGTTTTCTTCATTGGTTGCTCAAACTGCTGTGACCCAGGATCACCTGCCCAGTGGTGGCTCATCCCACAATGGACTAGTCCCTTCCACATCAATCATCAATTAAGGAAATTCCCCATAGGTTTTCTGGCAGCAATATCATTTAGACTCATTTTCTTATTTGAAGTTCCCCCCCTCTCAGATGACTCTAAATCATGTCAAGTTGACATAAAAACTTTAAAGGATACCAGTGTATTAAATTTTAGACTATTAGAATCTAGAAACTTTTCAGAGGATATAAGAAAAAATGGAAATTAAGTGATTAATATTTGAGAAATTCAAAAAGGCAATAAAATTATTTCAATTGTTTGATGGTAAATAAGATGTATGAGTGATGATTTAATATCTAACTTTATGAAAGAAATTGAGTGGCTATGAATTATTGACCCACTAATTTCAGATTCCATTGTACTCAATTTTCCTATAAGAAGTCTAGCAAGAATGAGAAATTTGCAACAGGGACAAAACATAGCTAAAGAAAGAATAAATCATAATAAAGTTTAGCAAGTTTTATTTTTAAAATTTCCTTTTCTGAAAGTTGAGGTACAGACTTAGTTTTATGAATATTTAGGCCTGAGCAATAGCCTAAGGTACTTATTCCCTGTGCAACCTTTAAATGTGTCGTGTACAGTACATATTTTTGCAGGGTTGAAGCCAATATTACAATTTTCAGGAATTCTTCCAGTATCAGTCAACATGAGGTATACTAAGAACATCAGTATGTGTATGTTAAAGAAAATTTGAAAGGATGTAAACCCAAGTTTATTTCCCAATCTAAATTTACATTTTATTTTACTAATTTTCTAAATAGTATAAGACTTCCATTATTTAATTTTAACTTCAAGGAAATGATTGATTTTTATATGGAATTATGATTAATTATTCTATTTATTATGATATAAATAACATGAAAATGTGACTAAAAATGTCCTTTAAGTGATTCTGAGAATTTATGAATTCCTTTTTAAAATTCCTAAGCATTAAAATATTGGCTCCTGGCATTTAATGAAAATATTCATTACTTTAAGTGACTACAAGATTACAATGTATTTAAAATGCAAATTATTTCACTATCTATGAATTTGGCAGACATCGTTCTCTTTCTGTTTATATTTAATATCTTCAGCTTCCACCATGGCCACATACTTGGGATTTTAAAAATTTTACAATAGTGAAAGACGCTAGAATGCTGAGTTTATATATATATATATGATATATATATATATATCATACATATATATGTAATTAAAAATATATATTTTACATACATATGCAGACATGTATATACAACACACTGAATCCATTTAGTGTTGCTCCTATGTTCATGTTTCCAGGACTAACCCATTGGAATTGAACATACTATGAGGTACCTCACTCCTGAATGTAACTAATTTTTCTTCTCTCAATGGGTATTGAATATTTTTTCATCTAAGGATGGAACCACATGGAACTTCCCTGTTTCATATTGGTATGTCAGCAGGAGTCTTCACTAAGCTCTTCTTTAGGCAGCCATTTTGTTGAAACTTCAGTGATGGGTGATTAATTCCCCTGTTATACTGAAGGAGAACTTTCTAGCAAAAGGCATCCTGGGCTTCTGGCTTATATAATTATATTTTCCTTTCCCTTTATTTTTATCATTTTATTTTTGAGATAATTTAATTACAATATTTCTTCCTTCTCTTTCCTCCCTCCATTGATCCCCTTGCTCTATTTCTAATTCTTGACCTCTTTTTTCATCATGCAGTCTTTTCTCCTCCCCTTCTTCAATTTTTTTACTGAACCAGTTCCAGTCTGGGATCTCAGAGTCATTTATTCTCTGCATTTTGAAGACTTGCTGTACTCATTCTACACGGAAGCTCTTAAGACAGAAGGTAAACAAATCAAAAAACAGTTTCAGGTTTTGAAGTCTCAGAAGCTCAAACCAGGCCTAGTGGCTCAGTCTTTCTTCCTGTTTTGTCCCTATCAAGATGTAGAACATTCAGCTCCTTCTCCAGTACCACGTCTGCATGCTACCATACTTTCCATTATGATAACAGACTAAAGTTCTGAAACTGTAAACCAACCTCAATTAAATGCTTTTTTTAAAGCAACCATGGTCATGGTGTCTCTTCACAGCAATAGAAACCTAAACTAAGACTATCACAAAATTCCAAAATTCCAAGGTGAACCAGTGAGTTATATTCCTATGAGGTTACGAACCAGTGAGTTTTATTCATATGAGGTTACTTACAGGAATATGGGTAAGGTGCTACTTAATGGAGCAGAAATGACTTAAAGAAATGTGGGTCACCAAAGCCAATCCTATTATGCATGAGCTCACAAAAGCTGAAAATCTGTAACACACTATACATCTTCCAGGTAGCTTAACATGTCCTTTCCAGGTTAGTCTAAATTTCTAGGCAACTAGGCATGTCTCTGCTTTTTCAAGATATTTGGTTTCATGTTAGTGTTCTTTTCATTTGGTGAGCATGAGAGTGACTCTAAGCAGTTTTATTTTTTCTTTTTTGAGGGAAGAACCTAGTGAATTTGCTCAGTTTCTGAGCTGGTTCCACTTCCTGACAGTAGTTCTCCTAGTCACACATCCCACAGTTCTGTGATCTCCAACATTTTGGGGTTTCCAAGACCATCCAGGCTTCACCTTCACAGCTCTCCACATTGACCTGTCTGAGGAGGTACATACAGGGATACCCCTGACACATATCTGACCTCAAAGCTCCACTTCCTAGTGACACATTTCCTCCAGCAAAGCCATCCCTACTCTAGCAAGCCACATTCTAATATTACCACTCCCTATAAGCCAATGAGGGCTGTTTTCTTTCAAACTACCACATTCCACTCTCTGTTACCCTATAGTGCTATAGTCTTATAATAATGCAAAATTTATTTAATCTAACACTAAAGGACCTCAAAGTCTATAACAGTCTTAATAGTGTTGAGATGTAACTTGAAAAAAAAAATAAAGTACTTATAAAAAAAAAAAAAAGAAAACCAAATAAATATATAATTAATCATGGCTATCTCTGTAAAAACTCTATGCTAATCCAAATATATGCTAAAAATTGCAGTGATTTGTTATACAAAATATTTTATGATCCGTCATCAGGCACTTCATCTGCACCCTCTTTGTTTCATTTATTACTTGTTCAATTTCTGGGATGTGTTCTAAGAAGCTTTTAAACTACTCATCAAGCAAAAAACTTATTAAATTATTAATAATTATTCAATAAAAAAAGTCCAAAGTTTCTTCCAAAATTCATGGCAATCTCTTAACTTAATCCCTTATGAAATAAAAATTTAAAAGCAGATCACTTACTTCTAGCATATAATGACACAAGATATTAAATTATTGTTAGTAAAGGGAGGAAATGGACCATGGTGAGTAAATACTGGACCAATGCAAAACCAAAAACTAGTCAGACAAACTACAAACTCTGCAACTCCAAATCTGATTTCAAAGCACTCTTCAGAATTCCAACTCCTTTCAGCTTTGTTGACAGCAAGCAAGACACTTCCTTCTCTTAAACTGGTTCCACTTCCTGACAGTGGTTCTCCTAGTCAGACATCCCACAGTTCTGGGATCTCCAACATTTTGGGGTTTCCAAGGTAATCCAGGCTTCACTTTCATAGCTTCCCATATTGGCCTGTTTGAATAGGGACATACAGGAATACCCCTGACACATATCTGACCTCAGTTGTTTCTCATAGTTGCAGAGGGAGAATCCATAACCCATTTCTTCTATTCTTGACTCTAAATTGAGAGTCATGTGGATGAAGCTGACCAGTTGCTGATTTCTGGAGCTAGAACATGCCCCCTGCCTTGTTCAGTTACATTTTTATCAGCTTTCTTTTCTTGATGGTTTTCTTCACTTCCTAAGCTTAGCTGTCTTGAAACTGGATCTGTAGACCAAACTGATCTCAGTCTCAGAGATCTATCTGCCTCTGCCTCAGGAGTGCTGGAATTAAAGGTATGCACCATCACATAAGTCTCTAAGGTTTTCTTTAATTTCTTCTCACAAGTTGGAAGCTTAGTTGAGTGAGATCTTGCCTTGAGGTTACCACTATTTTTATTACATTTAACATCAAGATTCTCATTAATCTGTCTATCTCCTTGAACAAAAGATTTAGCTCAATTACATTTCCTTGTGCCCCTTTTCTCCTTGAACTGTACATTTTTTTTGTTCTTGTTCAAATTGCTCTTTGTGTTACAGATCCTCATAATACTGTACACAAATAACCATAATACAGAGTCAATTCTAGGATATTTTGAAATTTCCTCTGCCAAAGCAATTAATCCAAAACTGTACAAATTAGTCTTAGACAGACTTTTTGGAAAAGGGCAAAAAGCAGCCACATTCTTAGCCAAACATTACAAGAACAGGCTCTATGCCACATACAAATATCCTTTTCCTTTGAAACTTTTTGACCCAAGGCCCAACAGTTTAAATCACCCTCAGCACCACTGTCTTCCATGTTCTTACTAGTATGATCTGTTAATCCCCACATAAAGCATCCAGCTATTTTTCTAATCTAAAGTCCAAAAGTCCACATTCCTCCAAACAAAACCATTTTCAGACCTATCACACTAAAACCCCAGTACCTGATTCCAACTTCTTTCCTAGTTTGGGTTTCTATGGTTGTGAAGAAACATCATGACCATGGCAATTCTTATAAGGAAAAACAATTCATTGGAGCTAGCTTGCAGTCATAGAGGTTTAGTTGATTATCATGTTGGCAAGCATGGTGGCATGCAGGTAGACATAGTGCTAGAGAAGAAGCTGAGTGTTCTACATCTAGATGTGCAAGCAGCAAGAAGAAAGACGGAGCCCTAAACCACTAAACATTACTTGAGTTTATGAGACCTCAAAATCCACCCCTTATTGGCATACTTCCTCCGAAATAGCCACACCTACTCCAGCAAGGCCATACCTCCTAATAATTCCACTAATTATGAGTTTATTGGAGCTATTTTCTTTCAAACCACCATAATAGTATCCCTACTTTTGTCTATTGTGGGCTGTCTGTCTGAGGTGAATAGAAGCAGATTGAATCTGCCTAGGGAAAACGTTGTCACAGCATACCCCCCCAAAAAAAAAATAATATATGCCACTGATGCTGCATTTAGTTGACTTCTAGAATTTGAAGGTAAGTCCCTATTTCCGAAGACACCATAATTGGAGGAAAAGAGATATAACTGATCTGGAAGCTTTGTCCCTAAGAAATATCTCATCATATTATAATTTCCCATACAAACTACCAAGGGTGAGTAGCAATCAATAGTCCTACACAGTGGTAACACTTGTGAACTACCACAATGACTAGATGGGCAAGATATCTAAAGTAGTTAAATATTGGCACTATTATCTTGAGAGTAACTGACAGCTGTCTAATTGGACTTAGCGGTCATATCACACAGGGAATAATGTCTAGTACTGAAAAACCAGTCTATCATCTATTTCTCTGAATTTATGGCCTTGTTTTTCTTTATAATTGAATAGAGTTCAATCATGTCTGTCACACTTTTATTATTCATTCCTCACTTTAAGAAGATTTATGTCATTTGTATTTTCTAACTGCTCTGAACAGAGTGTCAATGAACATCACTAACTGGACCACACCTTTAGAAGTATGCCAAGGAGTGGTACAGCTGCATGATAGGAAAGGTCTTCTTTTACCTTATGAAAATTCTTCACACTGATTTCCACAATGGTAATACCACTTAGCAATCTCAGAAACAGTGAATAATGGCTCTCTTCTTCCCATATCTTCACAAGCATTTGTTGTCCGATATATATTGTTTGTTGAGTATTTTTTGTTCTTGTTTTTCTTTTCTGTTTTTCGATTTGTTTGTTTATTGTTTTAGGTTTTAATTGTCTTAGCCATTCTAAACAGGGTAACATAAAAATCTCAAGAGTTCCATGTGCAGTTCAATAATTTCTAAGGTTAATTCTAAGATATTCTGTAGCTACTTTTTTCTTTTAGAATTGTTTGTTCAGGTCCATACTTCATATTGAATTTTTTGGATAGTTAGTAAAAATTCTCTCCTTTTATAGGCTTCCTCTTTACTTGATAGTTTCCTTTCCTTGCTAAGTAAAAATTCTAAAGGTCTATGAGGTCCCATTTGCAAATAATTCCTGACAAAATGGAGTCCTTTTCGGAAAGTACTTTCTTACATGTACATCATGTATGGTACTGCCTTTGCTAGCATTTTTTTCTTTTTGTTTGTTTGTTTTTTTTTACTAGCAGTTTTAATATTGCAGTTTTTTAAGTGTGTTTATTACTTCAGGTTACATCTCTATCACACTTCCCTCTTTCCACCCCTCCCAGTCTCACCCTCCCACCTTCTACCCCCTCTGTCTTACATCCCACTCCTCTGTAATGGAGTGTCCCTACATATCAGTCCCCCACCCCAGTCCAAAAGTCATAAGAGGGCCAAGAGCCTCCTCATACACTGGGGGCCTGCAAGACAGCACCACTAGGGCAAAGTGTCTCATTGACAGGTAACAAAGTCTATGTTTATGTTTCCTTTGGTACATTAGCTGTAGTATAGTTATCCTGTATTATATGGCTAAAATCTGATTATAAGTGAATAGATGTAATGTGCATCCTTCTGAGTCTGGGTTAGTTCACTCAGGATGAGCTTCTCTAGTTCCATTCATTTGGCTGCAAATTGCATGATTTTGTTGTTTCTGATGGCTGAGTAGTATTCCATTGTGTAGATGTACCAGTTTTTTTTTTTTTTAATCCATTCCTTGGTTGAGGGACACCTGGGTTGTTTCCAGTTTCTAGCTATTATAAATAAGGCTGCTATGAACATAGATGAGGAAACTTCCTTGTGATTTGGTGAGAAATCACTTGGATGAATACCCAGAAGTGGTATGGCTGGTTTTTCAGATATCACCATTCAAGATTTCAAGCTGTACTGCAGAGCAATAGTAATAAAAGAAGCATGGCACTGGTATAGAAACAGATCAGTAGATGAATGGAATTGAATTGAAGACCCAGAAATGAACCCCCACACCTATGGTCACTTAATTTTTGACAAAGTAACCAAAACTGTACAATGGAAAAAGGACAGCATCTTCAAAAAATGTTGCTGTTATAAATGGATGTTGACATGTAAAGGAATGAAATTAGACCCATATTTATCACCTTCCACAAAACTTAAGTCCAAGTGGATCAAAGACCTTAACATAAGACTTGACACACTAAATCTAGAAGAAGAAAAAGTGGGGAAAAACCTTCGAAATCATTGGCACAGGTGACATCTTCCTGAACAGAACACCAACAGCTCAGGCTCTAAGACCAACAATCAGTAAATGGGACCTCAGAAAACTGAAAAACTTTTGTAAGGCAAAAGACACTGTCATTCAAACAAAATGGCAGCCTACAGATTGGGGAAAAAACTTCACCAATATTACAGATTTTATAATGCGATCTTTGTACCATTTGGAGTTGAGTTTTCCTCAGTGTGAAAGACATGTGCCTGATTTCATTATTCTACATGTGGACATTCAGTTTCCATAGAACAATTTGGTAAAAATGTCATCTTTATTTCAGTATATAATTTTGTCATATATTGGATGTCTGGAATTTCATATTTTTATTAAATATAATTCAACAAAATTTACATAAGTGAAAGATTTTTAAGATGTATATAAACTATGTGTTGTAAGACATTTCTATATGATGTATGAACAAATGTTTGTTTACCGCAAATAAGACATAAATTATTTCACCCAACTCTAGCTTGGTGAACCAATGAGTTTATTGGAGTTCCTTGTATATGTATGGAGGAGGGATTACTTAAGAGAATTATTGTTAACTCAAAAGAAGTTGCATTGCCAAAATGCATACCCTTCATAAACAATAATGTCCAAAGCTTTGTCCCTGGATCCTCCTGCACAACTTGCAATTAATTTAACATATCAGAGAGTCTTCCTTCTCTAGCAATTATTGACTATTTTCATAATTATGAGTATGGACTTTGTGAATAGTGTAGTTTATAGGAACTTCCTGAGCCTTTCAGGTTTATTTCCTGGGACTTATAAGGTCTCTCTTCTTCCAGGAAGGAATTTTTAATTTGGATAAGATATCTACACACTACTCCACAGTTTCTTACAGATTGTAAATTCTTTACACTGTCTCTTCCTCAATAAGTCAAGAACCCAAGAGAAGTTAATAAAAAAAGTCTGATTTTGTTCTATTTATGGCTAAGATTGGGTAATTATATCACAGTAATAATCATTATCCCTTTGAAACTGACTAGTAATGATTCTCTGCAATAAACATCATCTACTGAAAATAATTTGCTTCCATCAAGGCTGTCTCCAGCAGTAATTTAATGGGCATAAACACAAATGTTTGAGGAAAATTTATAAAGCCACATAATATTGATTTATTAAAAGAAAAGCTCCACTGGATCCAATGGCCTGGTCAGTCCCAGGTCTTTGCTCTGACTTACACTGCTAGGCATGAACTATGAGATAGTCTTCATATCCATTGCAAAATCATTTAGTTGCCTCTATAAAATGCCAGTATTATGCAAGTAGGCACATCTTGCTAATAATCTAGGAGAACTATTGGTGACAATTCTGTCTCAGTAACTGTATAGTAGCTTCCAGAAAAAAAAAGCCAGCTAGAAAAGAGGGAGTTTCAAATCAGTCCCAGACTGATTTTTTCATTGCCTAAAAGCAAAGCATGTTTTATTTTCAGCAATAAGTCTTATTATTTTGTGCTGACATACAAGAAACAGCAGTGGCAAGTATTTACTTTTGTGGAAAATTATAGGTTTCCATGACCAAATGCTCATAGAATTAACTCATACTGTGACTGTCACCTAACACTGTTGTGGGCTCTAGCAGTCCTGTTTTAAAGCCATGCATATTGCTTTTGTTCAGACTCTTTGAATGCTGATTTTTCTGTTCTTCTAGATATCTTTTTAGATATGTAAGCCACTCAAGATTAGTGATCTGCAATAAAGCATTCTGCAGAGAGTTAGAAAGATCTTTACAGGAATGCAGTTGCCTACTCCAACCAAGTGGCATTTGACTTTGGATTTCTAAGGGAATTTAGAAAAAAAAATGTTATCAAAGTTAACAATAGCACAAAATTATCTCTAGCTTTTTTTCAAAAGAATGCTGTTACATACAATGTTATGTTTGAGGAGTAAGACACTTCCCCATCTAGCAGTACATAATCACCATTCATTGTCCATAACATAGTCTTCTTGCTTATCCTAAGGTGCTGCTGTTTCTATGAAACATCTATTTGTCCCGCTCCCCCTGGTGATCATGAATGAGTCAACTTACTCCCTTGCACTTTCCTTGGCTCGAAAGGGGAGAAAGGTTGCGTTGTAACCAGAGATGCTTATCACTGAAGCCCACTCACTACTCAAATAGTTTTCAAACTACTATTATGGTTGTATCATAATATCAGCCACTTCTGGCTGCTGAAAAGGCCACAGTATCCTTTTCTTTTCTCATATGAGAAATGTATATGGCATACTCTTAAGGAATAACTTTCCACCCCCCCCCCAAAAGAATATTGATCTTTTCACCTCTACTGTTTTACAGTTTATGTCTTTCTAAAAACGGTTATTTTGGCTTAAAAATCTTCCAAAATTTTATTAGCATAACATTTGATTTATTTATTTATTTATTTCTCTGAGAACTCTAGCACTATATTAATCTTCTCATTTTCTGTCAAGAACCTGCATAAACCTTTTAGTCTTCTTTACTTTTCTGTTATCCCCGTTTACTTGATTTTGTACATTAGGAATCCAATTTATATGCCATCTAAGTCATTCAGATCTTTCAGACATTCCCCTGCCTCAACTTAGTCCTGATTTTCCCACTAAATCAAACACAATCTCAGTTCTCTTCATAGCACAGGTGTATAGGGCATGGTAAAGTGAGCATCAAACAACACTTCTCTCTTGCTGAACTCCATAAGTAGTAATAACATTTGTCTTCTCTGTTTCAGTCCATGATATTCATTGGTTCCCCAGCTGGTGATGATAAGTATCCCTAATAGCTCATGTGATCAGAATATCAGAGATTGGTGTCAATGTATTGCCTCAGTGTATACAACCTAGTTCATATTACTTTTTCTTCTTCTTCAATATCATTCAGACTGATCTCATCTTCTCTCTTGACCCACTGTTTTACAAGCAAAGATGTGAGACATTCAAATTCATTGTTTATCCCGATTCCAGTATTTCATATGCAGAGTATTGCCTGAGTCACATAGTTTCCTGTACTAAGCCAGCACTAAGAGCCTTAGCTCCCTGTTGTAGTGTGGGTTTTCCTTTCCTCTGCGTTAAAAGTCAGATGTGAGTGCTGCCCTCTTCTTTATTCCCACTGTTGGGTTCTTTACATGAGTTCCAAATTTTTGGAAATAAAAAGGTCTTCAATGATTAAGGATTCTGAGTTTTTCTTCAAGTGTCTCTCAGGCATTAGGGATTCCTCCTTTGTGAATTCTCTGTTTAACTCTGTTCCCCATTTTTGATTGGATTATTTGGTTTCTTGGCATTTAATTTCTTGAGCTCTTTGTAAATTTTGGATATTAGCCCTCTGTCAGATGTGGGGTTGGTGAAGATCTTTTCCCAATCTGTAGGTTGCCATATGTTCGAATGATATTGTCTTTTGCCTTACAGAAGCTTTTCAGTTTCATCAGAGAAATGCAACTCAAGACCACTCTGAGATTCCATCTCACACTGTCAGAATGGCTAAGATCAAAAACTCAAATGACAGCACATGCTGGTGAGGTTGTAGAGAAAGGGGAACACTCCTCTATTGCTGCTGGGAGTGTCAGCTTGCACAACCACTATGGAAATCAGTCTGGCAATAGCTTAGAAAATTTGGAATATCTCAAGACCCAGCCATACTATTGGGTATGCATCCAAATGATTCCTCACCAAACTATGAGGACGTTTCCTCATCTATGCTCATAGCAGCCTTATAGCAAGAAACTGGAAATATCCCAGATATCCCTTAACTGAGGAATGGATAAAAAACAAAAACAAAAACAAACAAACAAAAAAACTGTGATTCATCTACACAATGGAATACTACTCAGCCATCAGAAACAACAAAATCATGCAATTTGCAGCCAAATGAATGGAACTAGAGAAGCTCATCCTGAGTGAACTAACCCAGACTCAGAAGGATGCACATTACATCTATTCACTTATAATCAGATGTTAGCCATATAATACAGGATAACTATACTACAGCCAATGTACCAAAGGAAACATGAACATAGACTTTGTTACCTGTCAATGAGACACTTTGCCCTAGTGGTGCTGCCTTGTAGGCCCCCAGTGTATGAGGAGGCTCTTGGCTCTTATATGACTGCTGAACTGGGGTGGGGGACTGATATGTAGGGACACTCCACTCTGGAGGAGTGGGATGGAAGGGATAAGGTGTAGAGCATGGGAGTGCTGGACTGGGAGGAGTGGAAAGAGGGTACTGTGATTGAGATGTAAGCAATAAATAAACATATAAAAAGGCTCTTTAGCATGATTATTATTTGAATCCCATCCTTTCATGCTCTGCCTATGGAAGAAACAGTAAACTAACAGCTTTACCTCAAACATTCCTTTTTCTTTTTTCTTATCAAGTTCAAGACAGAATGTGGAGGATATCATCCATTTGTCTTTTCTCATTGTAATTCTCAATTTATGTGTACAAATTGTACTGACAAGTTTTATGTCAATTTGACATAACTTTAAGTTATCTGAGGGGAGAAAAACCTCAATTAAGAAAATGCCTCCATATGATAGGTCTTTAGGCAAGTTTACAAAGCATTTTTAAAGTTAGTAATTGATGGGGGAGGGCCCAGACCATTGTGGGTGATGCCATCCCTGGGCTGGTGTTCCTAGGTTTTATAAGAAAGCAGCCTGCACAAGCTATGGGGAACAATACACTAAGCAGCTCTCCTCCATGGCCTCTGTATCAGCTCCTGCCTCAAGCATCCTATCCTGTTTGAGCTCCTGCCCTGATATCCTTTGATGAAGAATAGTGTTATTGAAGTATCCCTAAATAAACTCTTTGCTCCCTAAGTTGTCATGGATGCCAATTTGAGGAGTTGCAATGTGTTCTTTAGTCCATTCACCATTTAGGGGAGGGGACATCTTCATAGTCACATGCTTAACTCACTTCATTGGAAATATTTCCCCATGTTAAATAAAGAACTATGGCCATACTCAGATCTACACCCATAAAGATATTACACTTTTAAATGATTTAGACTTAGTTGTCACTCATGTTAGTGGGTATGCAACAGCTACAAGAACAAAGACACACATCAATTCATACCATATGGGAAAAAGCACTCTTATCAGGATTGCCCCAACAGATGTTTTCCCTATATGAGTGGTGCTACCCTTACACATGTCAACCTGCTTTCCATGTCTCACTATTTATGGGATCACTGCAGGTGTCATAGCAGGCACGGTGATAAATCATGAATAGGTAAGGATACAAACCAAGTTTAATTTGATTTAATCAAATGAAATCAAACATCAAGAGTCTGATGACAGGTGCTTTATTGCTAGCATATTTAAACACAGTACAATTTGGAAAATAGTCTCATAGTATAATATAATCCCTAGCACTTAAGGTGGGATAATTGCATCAAAACTCAACTCGAAGTACAATGCACTTCTTCCAAGAAGGTACCATATTAGCTTAAGGACATAGGTAAGAATCTAGTATGCTCTCAGTCATATAGATAGCATAGATGTCATTTGGACTATCAGCCACCTCAAGTCCTTGTTGAGGGACTTTGGGAAGCTTGTGATGATACAGATAATATATAGTCCATTTTGACTACTAGCCATCTTTGTCTTGGTTGTAGAAGCTTGATATAGCTTAGTCCAACAGATAACACAGATCACTGGGATATTAATCCCCTCCAGTTCTCAGCTTTCTTTATTGAAAAAGAAGGTTATGCATTTATCCCTTTGAAAAGACAATCCTGAAAGCTTAACATTCCTGGTTTCTCTGGTGGTCTTTGGGTACAAGGGCCTTACTGTTCCCAATTTTATGTGATTTTCTTGGGCTCCTGTTTGGAAACTAATTATGTTGTGTGGCTTTTCCTAGAAGACATCTATTTGTCTCAGATAGGAAACCGTGACACATGAAACAAATGATCCACCCATGTCTGACTTATTGAACTGATGACTTTATTGGAATTATTTCTAGATACATGTAAGAAGAGTTACCTGTGGGATTATGGATGACTCAGAAAAGCTTCCCAAATTACATCCAGGTAATAATGCACAAAGACAGTATCTCTGGAGGTCTCTGCACAATTTGCAGATTATCAGAAAATTTCCTTACCCTTGCAATTTATTGTAATTATAATCTTGAGTAGAGTTATTGTGAGTCATAAATTTCATGAACTTCTTAATTCTAGAAACTTTTATTTCATATACTTCCCTTTTTTCTCCAAGAAAGCTTGCTACAATTCAGAATTAATAACTATATAATAGCATGAATCATGAATTTACTAAGGAATCTTCATGAACATCAGCATATAGATCAACCAATAAGTCAAAATGATAAATATCCACTTTCTCCCCACTCATTTGAGTCTTATTAATATTAGGTTAATTTATAAACAAGTACTCTTCCTCAAAACACTAAATGCCATAAAATGTGATGGAGTAGATATTAACTTCAATATTGAAACAATATTGATACATGTATTGATATGTACATATTCATTTCTAATTTTAGCTCTCACTTTTTCTACTTATGTGGTTTTTAAGGTGCATAGGGAAAGCATATTAATAAGCAAAAGATATTTAAGAAAACAGAAAATACCTGTACCAAAATAGAAAGCTAGTATGAATTCAGGCCAAATGATAACAGAAAACTTCACAGAAGGTCTGCTTTGCACAACATTGTCCATTTACTCCTTGCAGTACTCTCTTCTTGTAATTCATTTTGCATGGAAATGAGCCTTTTTTACACTATTGTTATAGTTTAAGAGCAGTTATTTTTCCTATTCTTTAAGTACTGAAATATGTGTATTACTCTTCTCACAAATCCACATCCAATTTTTAATTGCTCACTTATAATTCTTATATTTTTGGTTCTGAGTCTAGCCTTTAATGGCTGAGCCATCTCTCCAGCCCTATATTTCTATCTCCTGAACTAAAACTCTTCATAAGGTCAGCATCTATTTTTTTTTCATTTTTTATGTTCATATAGAAAAAACTAAATATATCTCAGTTCAGACAAGAGTGAATGTGAGAACATTTGGAGTGAGTAGAGTTGCAGAAACCCAATCCCAATTCAAACATAATTGTAATGGTTCTGATATTGAAAAGCAATTTCTTTTTTTAATGTTTATTTATTACTTTACGTTACATTTCCATCACAGTAACCTCCTTCCACCTCACCCAGTCCCACCCTCCCACTCTCTCCCCCTTCTCCTAACCGATCCTACTCCTCCAGTGAGGGGTGCCCTACATATCAACCTCCTTCGGTTCAGCAGTCATATAAGGGCTAAGAGCTTCCTCTTGCATGGGGGGTCCTATATGGCAGCTCCACTAGGGCAAAGTGTCCCACTAACTGGTAACAAAATCTATGTTCCTGTTCCTTTCAGTCTGTTGGTTGCAGGGTAACTATCCTGTACTATAGGGCTAAAATCCAGTTATAAGTGAATGGATGTCATATGCCTCTTCCTGGGTCTGGGTTAGCTCACTCAGGATGTGCTTTTCTACTTCCATACATTTGGTGGCAAAGTGCATGATTTCCTTTTTTTGATGGTTGGATATTACTCCATTGTATAAATGTACCACAGATTTTTTTTATCACTTCATCAGTTGAGAACATCTGGGTTGTTTCCTGTCTAGCTATTACAATAAAGCTGTTATAAATATAGTTGAGGAGAAGATGTTCTTGTGGTTTGGTGAGGAGTCATTTGGTTGTATACCCAGGAGTGGTATGGCTGGGTCTTGTAGTACAGTTATTTCAAGTTTTCTAAGATTATCGCCAAACTGATTTCCACAATAGTTGTACAAGTTTGCACTCCCACCAGCAATGGAAGAGTGTTCCTCTTTCCCCAAAACCTCACCAGCATGTGCTGTCATTTGAGTTATTGATCTTAGCCATTCTGACATGTGTGAGATGGAATCTCAGAGTGGTCTTGAGTTGCATTTCTCTGATGGTTAAGGATGCTGAGCATTTCTTCAAGTGTCTCTCAGCCATTAGGGGTTCCTCCTTTGTGAATTCTCAGTTTAGCTCTGTTTTCCATTTTTGATTGAATTAATTGGGTTTCTTGGTGTTTAATTTCTTGAGTGCTTTATAAATTTTGGATATTAGCCCTCTGTCCCATGTGGGGCAGGTAAAGATCTTTTACCAATCTGTATTTTGTCATTTTTTTCTAATGACAGTATCCTTTGCCTTACAGATATTTTTCAGTTTCATAAGGTCCCATTTATTGATTGTTGGTCATAGAGCCTGAGCTATTGGTGTTCTGCTTATTAAGTTGTAACCTGTGTCAATGAGTTCGAGACTTTCCCCCACTTTCTCTTCTGTTGGATTTAGTGTGTCTGGCTCTATGTTAAGGTTTTTGATCCACTTGGACTTATGTTTTTTGTAAAGTGAAAAGTATGGGTTTATTTGAATTCTTTTGCATGTTAACATGCAGTTAGATCATCACTTTTTGTTGAAGATGCTGTCCTATTTCCATTGTACGATTTTGGCTTCTTTGTCAAAAATTAAGTTACCATAGGTGTGTGTGGTTATTTCTGGATCTTTGATTCGATTCTCTTGATCAATTGGTCTGTTTCTCTACCAGTATCATGCTGTTTTTACTACTATTGCTCTGTAGTATAGCTTGAAATCTGAGATGGTGATATCTCTAGATATTTTTTTACTGTACAGGATTGATTTAGCTATTCTGGGTTCTTTGTTATTCCATATGAAATTGAGAATTGTTCTTTCAAGCTCTGTAAAAAGTTGTGTTGGTATTTTGATAGGAATGGCATTGAAACTACATATTGCTTTTGGTAGGATGGATATTTTTAATATGTTAATCCTATCTATCCATGAGCATGGATTCTTTCCATCTTCTGATGTCCTCTAAAGTTTTCTTCTTCAAGGATTTGAAGTTCCTGGTGTATAGTTCTTTCACTTGCTTGGTTAGAGTTACCCACAGGTATTTTATATTGTTTGTGGCTACTGGGAAGGATATTGTTTCCCTAATTTTTTTCTCAGCCAATTTATTTATCTTTTGTATAAAGAAGGGTTACAAATTTTTAAATTAATTTTGCATCCAGTCACATTGCTAAGGTGTTTATCAGCTGCTGGAGTTCTATGGTAGAATTTTTGGGGTCACTGATGTATACTATTATATCATCCATGAATGGGGATACTTTGAATTCTTCCTTTCCAATTTGTATCCCATTGATCACCTTTAGTTGTCTTGTTGTTGTAGCAAGAACTTCAAGTACTATGTTGAGGAGATATGAGGAGAGTGAGCATCCTTGCCTTGTCCCTGAATTTAGAAGAAAGGCTTTAAGTTTCTCACCATTTAATTTGATATGGGCTATTGGCTTGCTGTATGGTGCCTTTATTATTTCTAGGAATGGTCCTTCTATGTCAGCTCTTTCCAGGACTTTTAACATGAAGGGGTGTTGAATTTTCTCAAATGATTTTTCAGCATCTAGTGGGATGATCATGTGAGGTTTTTTTGTTTGTTTGTTTTTTCATTCAGCTTGTTTATATGGGTGGATTACATTGATGGATTTTCATATATTGAACCACCCCTGCATTCCTGGGATGAAGCCTACTTGATGATGATATGATACTTTTTTGTGTTCCTGGATTTGGTTTGAAAGTATTTTCTTTAGTATTTTTGAGTCTATGTTCATGAGGGAAATTGATCTGAAGCTCTCTTTTTTTGTTGGGTCTTTATGTGGTTTAGGTATCAGGGTGACTGTGCCATCATTGGCACTGTTCTTTCTGATTCTATTTTGTGGAAGAGTTTGAAGAGTATTGGTATTATTACTTCTCTGAAGGTTAGGTAGAATTCTGTGCTGAAACCATCTGGCCCTGGGCTTTTTTTTTTTTTTGGTTGAAAGACTTTTAATGGCTGCTTCTATTTCCTTAGGGGTTATAGGTCTGTTTAATTTGTTAACCTGATCTTGATTTAACTTTGGTAGGTCGAATCTATCAAGAAAATTGTCCATTTCACTTAGGTTTGTAAATTTTGTGGAGTATAGATTTTTGAGGTAAGACCTGAAACTCTTTGGATTTCCTCGATGTCTGTTGTTATTTCTCCCTTTTAATTTTTGATTTTGTTGATTTGGGTATTTTCTCTCTTTCTTTTAGTTAGTTTGGCTAAGGGTTTGTCTATTTTGATGATTTTATTAAAGAACCAACTCTTGGTTTCCTCAATTCTTTGTGTTGTTCTTTTTGTTTCTGAGTTATTGATTTCAGCCCTAAATTTGATGATTTAATGATATTTGTTCCTCCTGAGAGGTTTTTTTTTCTTCTTCTTCTACTTTTTCTAGTTCTACTGCTTCCAGTTGTACTGCTAGGTTCCTAATATGAGCTGTCTCCACTTACTTTTGGAAGGCACTTAGTGTTATAAACTTTCCCTAAGTACTGCTTTCATTGTGTCCCATAGGTTTGGGTATGCTGTGCCTTCATTTTCATTGAATTTTAGAAAGTTTTTTTATTTTCTTCTTTATTTGTTCCCTAACCCAGTTGTCATTGAGTTGAGAGTTTTCAGTTTTTATGAATGCCTAGGCTTTTGTTATTTCTGTTGTTGGTGAAGTCCAGCTTTAATCCATGGTGGTCTGATAAGATACAAGGGGTTATATAAATTTTCTTGTGTCTGTTGAGGCTTGTCTTGTGATGTACTATATGATCAATTTTGGACAAGGTTCCATGAGGTGCTGAGTAGAAGGTATATTCTTTTGTGTTTGGGTGAGACATTGTGTAGATATCTGTTAGGTCCCTTTGGTTCATGACCTCTGTTGGTCTCATTATTTCTGTGTTTGCTTTCTGTCTTGATGACCTGTTCATTTGTGTGAATGGTGTGTTTAAGTAGCTCACTATTAATGTGTGGGGATCAATGTGTGGTTTAAGCTTTAGAAGAGTTTCTTTTACAAATGTGGTTGCCTTTGTATTTGGGGCATAGATATTCAGTACTGAGGTGTCATCTTAATGATTTTTTTCCTTTGACGAGTATGTAGTGTCCTTACTTATCCTTTTTTAAATTTTGGTTGAAAGTCTATTTTATTTGATATTAAGATGGCTACTCCAGCTTGCTTCCTGGGACTCTTTGCTTGGAAAACTTTTTGTAAGCCCTTTACTCTGAGGTTGAGTCTATCTTTGTTAGTGAGGTGCATTTCTTATATGCAGCAAAATGATGGGTCTTGTTTTTGGATCCATTCTGTAAGCCTGTGTCTTTTTATAGGGGAGCTGAGTCCACTGATCGTGAGAGATATTAATGATCATAGGTTATTTCCTGTTATTTTGCTATAGGTGGTGGTTGTGAGCTTGTGTGTTTTGTTTGGTTTAACTGTGGTACATTTTTTTGTTTCCTGTGTTTCCATGGGTGTAGTTATTTTCTCTGGATTGGAATTTTCCTTCTAAAATCTTCTGTATATATTGATTTGTGGGTAGATATTGTTTAAATTTGGTTTTGTCATGGGATATCATGTTTTCACCATCTATGTTGATAGAAAGTTTTGCTGGGTATAGTACTCTGGGCTGGCACATATGTTCTCTGTGTGCTTGTAGGATATCTGACCCGGCCCTTCTGGAATTTAAAGTTTCTGAGGAGAAATTAAGGGTAATTCTGATGAGTGGGCCATTATATGTAATTTGACCATTTTCTCTTACAGCTTTTAGTATTCTTTCTGTGTTCTGTATATTTGGAGTTTCAATTATTATGTGGTGGGAGCAATTTCATTTCAGGCCTAATATATTTGGTGTTCTGTATGCCTCTTGGAATTTTACTGGCATCTCTTTCTTTAGGTTTGGGAAATTTTCTTCTATGATTTTGTTGAAAATGTTTCCTGGACCCTGGAGTCAATAGTCTTCCCTTTCACCTATGCCTATAATTCCTGGGTTCTGTCTTTTCATTGAGCCCTTGATTTCTTGGATGTTGTGGTTGAGGAACTTTTTAGATTTCTCATTTTCTTTGGTCATTATACTCATTTTTTTAGTCGAGTCTTTCACACTGAGATTCTGTCTTCCATCTCTTGTATTCTATTTGTGATATTCCTGTCTGTAGTTCCTGTTCTCTTTCCTTGGTTTTCCACATCAAGGATTATCTCTGCTTGTGTCTTTTTTATTGCTTTCATTTCCAGTTTCAAGTCTTGAACTGAACATATTTCCTGTTCCAATCTGGTTGTCATTGCCTGTAAATCTTTCATAGCCTTGTGTGTTTTCCACTCTTGTTTGACTGAGTTAGCTTGGAGGTCTCTAATTGAATTTTCCATTGTTTTCATTTGTAGAATTGTGATTTCTTTAAATTCTTTCAGGGATTCATTTTCTTCTTGTAAGGTCTCTATCATTTTCCTAAGTATATATTTATCATCATTTTCATGTGTTTCAGTTGTGGTGGAATGGTCAGAGCTTGCTGTATTAGCATAGCTGAATTTTGCTGGAGTAATATTTCCCTGAGTTTTGTCAGTTCTGTTCTTTCTCTGGCCTTTAGCCATCTGGTTGTCCTTATCTGTTGACTCCTGGTGCCTTCTGGACTTGGTACCAGGGAAGGAGCTTTGGTGTAGAGGCTGTATAATCCTGGTTACCTGCAGCTCTCAACAGATTGGATGGGACCATGTATTGGGAGTTGGTTCTCAGGCTCCAGCCCCTCCCACAGCTCACCCTTTCCTGATGTGTCCCAACTTGATACTCAGGTCAGGGGTTGGTTTGGGATTTTTTATTCCCACCTGCAGATTCCTGATATCCAGATGGTCTTCTTACCAATGTTGGTGAGGGTTACCAGGCCACAGACTGTAGGCTGGAGCTGCAGTTTCCCTTCAGCTTAGGCTTCAGGGTTGTGATCATGGACTTCCAAAGCTACTCTCAGGGGGCTCTCAGGTTCAACTTGTGCCTTACAGCCAGAAGAACTGTTGTCTTGTACAGGAACAGACAGTGTGCAATGGTCCAGGTTGTTTCACTGTTCCAGGGTTGAAGCTCTCTGTGTTTTAGCCTGGGTGTTCAGTTGAGGGGCAAGGCAGGGGCCAGCAGTTCACACCCTGTCCACAGTATTTGGATTTGGGGAAGGTCAGCTACCTTTTCCCGGCCATAATTACTGTGCTCCAGTCCATCCTGCCTGAACCAGCAGGGCTTCTGTCAGCTTCCCTGCAGCTAGGGTGTCAGGACTCTGGTCAGGACTGTGGCCATTGTCCTCCCAGACTGTTCTCAGGGGGATTCTAATTTCAACTTGTGCCTGTCAGTCAAAAGCTCTGTGGTCCAATGCAGCCCACTCGCTGAGGCAG
>CAJQZJ010032984.1:5611757-5643148 GCA_907164525.1 Lophiomys imhausi | reverse complement strand
AATTTAGTAAATAAATAAGTGTTAAATAATAATTTAAAAGTTCGGTTACATCCACCCCTGCATCCCTGGGATGAAGACTACCTGATCATAGAGTATGATGCTTTTCATGAGTTCTTGGATTTGGTTTACAAGTATTTTATTGAGTATTTTTGCTTCTATATTCATGAGGAACATTGGTCTAAATTTCCCTTCTTTATTGGGTCTTTGTGTGGTTTAGGTAACAGGGTAACAGCCTTATAGAATGAGTTTGGCAGTGTTTCTTTTCTTTCTATTTTGTGGAAGAGTTTGAAGAGTTTGATAGTAGCTCTTCTTTGAAGGTCTGGTAGAATTCTGGGTGAAACCATCTGACCCTGGGCTTTTATTGGTGGGGAGACATTTTTTCCAACATTTATTTCTTCAAGTTACATCTTAATCATAGTCCCACCCTTCTCTTCCTCCCTGTCCCACCCTCCTGCCCTCTTCCCCCTCACCCTCATATCTGTTTTTTTTTAATCTAAGGTGTATCTCTTTCCCCCCAATAGCTCCTGTTTTAGTCCAATAAAAGGCTCTTTTTCTTATAACAATGAGTAGAATAGAAAACAATAAAAACAATTAGGATCCTCTGTTTTAAAACTAAAAGCAAAACTTTCTAAACTTTTCAGCATGTATTATTTATATGGAGTTTCTTTGACACTAAGTCTCCCCTTTACAAGACAAACAATACACAGGCCCATTACACCATATAGAAACTTAAGGAGCTTTATTTAATTTCCTAAGTTCATGTGTATATATAATGTTCTTTGATCAAAGACTACTACCAAATCTCCCTCTCTTTTTCTCTCTTTGCCCCTTTCTCTCTCTCTCTCTCTCCCTCTCTCTCTCTCTCTCTTTCTCTCTCTCTCTCTCTCTCTCTCTGTGTGTGTGTGTGTGTGTGTGTGTGTGTGTGTGTGCCACAGCAGCATTTATTTAGTGCTGCCTGTGTGAGCATGAATAAGTGTTATATACGTGAGGTAGGATAGTGTACTACTGGTTATATCATTGAAGACTATGACTTTACTCCCCCAGCAGCCAATAGTTGTTCTGAAAGTTGATTTTTATGCTAACCTGTTCTAGCCATGATAGAATATTGATGGATTCAGTCTTTGACAGGCTCTTTGAAGGTAGCCACTTTTGCTAAAAGTTCATGGTGGCAAAATCTGTGTCATTTCTAGAAGACAGAATTTTGTACCACTCTTGCCTGTTCTTCATCTTTTTTCATTCTTTCAGTACTCTCTTCCATGGTGTTTCCTAAGCATCAGAGCTGGTGATAAAGTTGTCCCAATAGTTCTTAGCATACTGACAGGTATATTTGTCTGTATTTACTGTTACCCACTGCAAACAGAAGTTTCTCTGAGTAAGGCTGAGAGTAGCAATAATCTATGGGTACAGGAACAACTGTTTAGAGTACAGTTTTGACATCATGCCCATTTCACAAAACAACAGAAGTATGATTCCACTAGGGCCTAGGGCCTCCATGGCAGTATGCTTTGAACAGGGTTAAATCAGCAGATATGAATGGGTGAAATATCACTACACATTCAGTACAAGTGAACTGTTCTCCACCTATTATTATCCCCCAGTCTTCTCATATAATGGAAAAACTGGAAAAATTGTTACATCACAGGGAATTATGCCAAATTTCCAACAATTTGCCTCTCAGCTTAACTATAAATGTCAGTGTAATTAAAAGCAGATTTCAATAACCATGCTTTAAGAAAATTAAAAATGACTGTCGCAGATTACTTTAATTGGTTTAACTTAAACCATTATTTGTTTCATTTACTCAGCATTTGTGATTTAAAATAGGGCTATATCCAGTTTCTGAATAATCATAAAGATATTTCAAAGTGATTTTACAAAAATCTAATTGCCATCACGTATAATCTTGTTATGCATGATTTCTGTCAATCAATTGCCACAGACCACAGATTGGCATGACAAGAACATGCAAGAAAAATAATTATGTTAAAGTATAACCAAATGCAGCATTATTTGGTTTAAGTTAACAAAAGAACTCAACCAACACTTTTTATTCTGTACAAAGTTTTCCATCATTTTATCCATCAAGAGAGACTCAAACTTCAAATCTGAAAGTCTTTTTATGTTCTTTTGATTATTTCTGCTTACACATGAAATAGCTCTCCTAAATCTAGTGATGTGGCCTACTTATCATCTCTAGAATTCATATTTATTAACTAATATTATCATTGGTTACCCAATGCCTCATTTTATATAAAATATTACATTAATAAACTTGTGATATTTTTATTTCTAATGTTTATCCATACAGGTCCTGGGCAAGTAGCCAAATTATATGGTTTGTATGTGAGTACAAAAAGAAAAATTAAGTTCTTTCAAACACTGAAATCATATACAGTGAGATGCTACATGGATTTATGTCCTCTGACATGATTTTCAGACATTATCATCTGCCTAAAATAACCACAAGTTTCTAGTTAAGAAAGATAGCAGAATTACACAGGTATTATCTATTTCTCTGATATTGGCTGAGAGCACAGGCTTGCTTGTAATTTCCCAGTGTCATATACTTATGTGTATATAAAAAAAAAGATTCTTCAACATGACATATAAGACATTTATATCTTTTTCCTGCAACTTCACATCATCTTGGGACAGTTTAATATAATCAACAGTTCAAACTAAGACAAGAATATGAGGGAAACATTAACTTTTCTGTGACAAAATGATTTATTTTTTTTTAATTTATTTATTTGTTGCTTCAGGTTACATCACCATCATAGTGTTCTCTTTCCACCCTTCCCAGTCCCGCCCTCCCTCCTTCTACTCCCTAACCCTTCCATCCCACTCCACTGGAGTGGAGTGTCCCTACATAACAGTCCCCCACCCCAGTTCAGCAGTCATATGAGGGCCAAAAGCCTCCTCATACACTGGAGGCTTACAAGGAAGTACCACCAGAGAAAAGTGTCTCAATGACAGGGAGAGAAAACAAACAAACAAACAAAAACAAAACTATCTCCATGTTCCCTTTGGTGCGTTGGTTGTAGTATAGATATCCTGTACTATATAGCTAAAATCCCACTACAAGTGAATAGATGCCATGTGTATCCTTCTGAGTCTGGGTTAGCTCACTCAGGATGAGCTTTTCTAGTTTGATCCATTTGGCTGCAAATTGCATAATTTCCTTTTTTCCTGATACCTGAGTAGTATTCCCTTGTTTTAAAAACCATAGTTTTTTAATCCATTCTTCAGTTGAGGGACATCTGGGTTGTTTCCAGTTTCTAGCTATTACTAATAAGGCTGCTATGACAAAATGATTTATAATGGTTTTATTTATTTTATATATGTATATTTCTCATAATATTTTATTTAATTTTAATTTTCAGAATTTTATGTGTGAACACTACATGTATACTACATGTATATCATTTCTACCCTTTGCTCTTTCTGTCGAATTCCTCCTGTGTCACAAATTGCCCTCTTAAATTTATGAGTTCCTCTGCTTTAAATATTATCATATGCACATATATATATATATATATATATATATATATATATATAGAGAGAGAGAGAGACTACCTACTGAGTCCATTTACTGCTGTTCATAGGTATGTGTGTTTACAGTTGACCACTTGGGTTTAGATGACCAGTCAGGGAGTTTTTCCATGGAGAAACATATTTCCTCTCTCAGTAGCCACTGACTGCTTGTATCTCTTCATCTAGGCATGAGATGTTGTAAAATTCCATTCACTTTGACATGCCAACTAGTGTTAACACTTTGTACATCTTTATAGTTAACTATTATTGCTGAGATTTAATGGGATCAATTTCCATGTCATGTCTAGAAGGCACCATTTTGCAGCACATATCTTAGCATACTGGGTCTTAGAATCTTTCCATTCATTCTTACATGATTTTCCAAGAGCATCATAGGTCAAGATTTTTTATGAGATGTATCAATCAGTGTGGAGCTGCTCATGGTTACTTATTCTCCACATTTTGAGTAATCATGTGTTCTGTAATAGTCTCCGTTTGTTGCACAAAGAAGTTTCCTTGGATGAGATTTAAAATTTTTATGTGAGTGTAAGGTTAAGTATTTTGAATACAGTTATAAATTACATAATGGTTTAATATAATGACAGTGGGAGGTGTCGCCTCTGGAGTGTCAACATTTTAGCATAGGTTCATTATTTATACTCTAAAATAATATCCTCTTGTTCCTATTGGATACCATTTTTTTCTCAATTTGTAGTCTTGAAAGTACAAATACATCACTGAATACAGATGTACAATAACTTAGCATTACTGAATATAAATCTCAAATATGCCAGGGGGCTATGTAACCGATCTTTTAAATTATTATTTATTTATTACTAAATTCACTTATAACAAACACCAACAATTTCTTAATTATTAATCCTATAAATTCCTACAACCCCTTTAGCCTATCCACTAAACCTACTGATAATTATAACAACTACTTTCATAACCTTTTAGAATGATACATTCTCTGGGGCAGGTCCTCAGTCGTCAGAAACACAGTCTTTGTTGTAGATTCTTTAACGCACTTAGCAGTCCTTTTTCTGGATCTCTCAGATGCAGGTTCGTCAGGGTAAGTTGGTTATTACAGTCTCACATTAAATAAGGCTTCATGCTTTCTTCTCTGTGGGAGACCCCAGCCGTCTGCAGGCCAACTTACTTCTTTTGAATCAGGAACTCAGATGCTCTGCCTCAGTCCTTAAAGCCAGGCACAGTTTCCCCTAGGCCACTGATCGGACAGATCAAACCCCTCCAGGCAAAAGCTGAGCCACAGGGTCCAGTCCTTGGCCTTTTGGTGTCTTGCTCAGGCTTTCTTTGCTCACCAGCTTCTTTCTGCTTCAGGGAGAGAGCTGGCCATCAATGGCCAGCCCTTTTTTCAGCAGGACTCTTGGAGCTCTCCAGCATCAGGGGCCTCTTCTTTTTCTGGGCTCCATGCACTGTCCTTAAATAAGAGGAACTCTGTTTCAGCTTAATTTGAGCTCCGCCCACTTAGCAGCTGAAAACAATGTCAGGCCAGATACTTTGTTTCTTTAAGTCTATTGAGTCTTTCCTGTTTTCCAGACTTCAAACTTGTTTTTCAGTCTACTGAGTCTTTCCTGTTTTTCCTGACTTCAACCCTGTTTTTCAGTCTATTAAGTCTTTCCTGTTTTTGCTGACTTCATGCTGATAATGCTCTTCAGGCCCCGAATTAAGAGACAGTATCAGAAACTCCTATATATTTTCTAAATCTAATTTATCTAACCCCTACAGGGCTATAGACCCATGAGGACAGAGGATTTTGTTTATCTAATAATATCTTTTTAATCATGGAATCTTCAAAGTATAGGTAAAAAGACAAAAATATCTGTTGAGTGAAATAATTTGATTAAAAATAAGAATTTTGATAATAAAAACCTTCAGTAAGTTAATTTTAATGCTCTTTTTTTAGAAAGAACAAACTAAACTTTACTCACTGTATTTGTTTACATGTCTGCCCTATAAATTTATTGTAAATGGCATAGATAATTTAAACTAGGACACCATTGGAATTCCTTATATTAAATATCACAATTTTACAACAAAATTAAATAACATAAACATTGTATTTATCCAATGTTGAGCAAACTTCATGCCATAATTCTTTTGTCTTCCCTATTCCTCATACAACCTTTCATTTCTCTGGGGGTTATATGTCAATAAAAACTTGAATTATTGTTTTAAATTTGTTTGGTTAATATAACTAATATAGTAACGTATGTTTGGAGCATAGAGGTACAGTTAGCTGAGTGGTATTTATCAACTCTCTAGAGTACTTCCAGTTTGAAACTTTAAAATTCTTTGAAAAATTAAGATGCTTTTCAAAAGTGTGACTTTAACAATGGAACTTAAATAATAGAAGAAATAGATCATTAATAGAGTCCATGAATACTGCATGTTTTAGACATGAATTTAAAAAATTACAGAATCACTTGAAATAAAAATTTGGTAGTGACAGTTCAGAAACTGAGATTCCTAAGAAATTCTTTTGTGTTTTTTCAATTGTGTAATTTATAAGCCTTTTTTTTCCCATTTTTTACAGCTATGACACTAACTTGTTCTGCTGCATTTAACTGATAGCTTTGCTTATCAAAAGATTTGTTTCAATTTTCTAGGTCAATAGCTATATAATAAATATAACTCTAGTCAGTGTAGTTTTTGTTCAAAATGAATTATTCTTTTTTTTTTTTTTTTTGGTTTTTCGAGACAGGGTTTCTCTGTGTATCCTTGGCTGTCCTGGACTCACTTTGTAGACCAGGCTGGCCTTGAACTCACAAAGATTCGCCTGCCTCTGCCTCCCAAGTGCTGGGATTAGAGGCGTGAGCCACCACCGCCCGGCATGAATTATTCTTTAAGAGTACATTCCAAGGAATAATAAGATTACTTATTACTGTATTTAGATGACATGGTGCAACTCTCCATACAGACAGAATCCAAGACAAAAACAACAACAACAAAAATTAAGTGAAATAGTCTTTCAGAAGTTACCATCTATAAGCCACCAAGGTAGATAGAGGAAAGTATGTTTTAGGATTGCTATTTTGAGTGTAAGTTGCTAATTGCAAGCTCCATTGATGTTTGTACAACAACACTTTAAAACATGTAAAAACAAAAGTGAATAAAGGCAACTCTCTTTCCCTTTGCAGCTGTTTGTATAGAACTTTACTAGGTAATGTTCTGGAATGTTTCTCTATATTTCGTGGCCTGACTCAACCAATGTTTTTATAACTTTGTGTTTATGTCAAAGGTCCTCTGCGGGAATTCTGTGGGAAATATGCAGACTGACCTGCACATAAGGAACAAGGCAAACATCACAGCATGAGATGGGAGGGTAGTTAAAATGAAATGCTTGCAGCTTTGTGCATGGATCTTTAAAAATCTTCCATAGGTGGTGTGTGCTATGCTGACAGATGAATATTATTTTTTCAGTTACAGCACTTTTTAGAATTAGACATTGCCTGAGCATGATTCTCTGTAGATTCTTAATCCATTAAATGTTGTGTGAAAATAGCAGGGATCTTTGAAACTTTACCACTTAAATCAATTTTCCTTTGCTGTAAAATAACAAAGTAGAGGGTAGAAAAGGTATACTGTCTTTACCAATCACTGCGATCCGATGTCTTAGTAATAAATGGGATTTAAAGTGTGCTGTCAGAGGTCAATGTCAAA
Organism: Lophiomys imhausi; assembly: GCA_907164525.1. Lineage (NCBI taxonomy): Eukaryota > Metazoa > Chordata > Mammalia > Rodentia > Muridae > Lophiomys > Lophiomys imhausi. The sequence continues at coordinate 5,635,927 of CAJQZJ010032984.1, read as the reverse complement.
TCTTTAGTGCTAGATGATCAACTGCCAACATTATCACTGACTGTTGCCTTTAACAACAGAAAGAATGTCCACATAGAATTAAAAGAATTTTCTTCACTTGAGTTCTCTAAGATCTATTAGAACTTTTAACTCTTTGAAAAGAAAAGGTCCTGGAACAGTTTTTAAAAACATACATGACTTTAAAACAATGTAACTATTACATATTCTGATGATACTCCGATACCTGTGATACTTGTGAACAAACTATGGCTTACTGTATACCAGTGTTGCTTTGTTGTTTTTCAGCATGTATTTCCACCAAGTTATTACATATTCTGCTTCTTCTCATAATTCATATTAAAGATTAATGTTTTTATATTTCTGAAAATCTAGATTGATCATCTTTGTTAATTTTAATTCTTAAAAATATACTGATTGATTAAATAATTATATATATATTATATGTATGAATTCCAAATCATCAGAGAATCATGCTCAGGCAATGTCTAATTCTAAACATTCCCCTATTATAAAAATAGGATTCTCTGTCAGCATAGCACACACCACCTATAGAAGATTTTTAAAAGAACCATGCACAGAATTTTAAACATTTCATTATGAATTTCCTAATATATAATAGAAATATTATATTATAATTTTTCATTATAAATAATATAATAAATTAAATATAAATACTCTATATATGCATATATGTAATATAGTCTTAACACCAACAGTAGCATCTGAAAACCTACAGGTAAGACCTAGAGTAAATCGATTATGTTCCCACAATAAAAAAATATTCATAGAATTCTTGAGTATGACCCAATGTAAAAGAAAGATTTTAAATAAGAATTAAGACAGCACTTCATTAAACAAATGTATTTAGTTCTCTAAGCCAAGCAGAGGCATTGGGTTGTTGGCAGAAAGAAGATGTTAGTATAGAAAATGAAGCTATAGTAAATATGAGTCACAATGCAGTCAACACATAAAGATTTTAAATTTCAGTTATGTTCTTATCACCTTAAAAAAAATAAAATCATTGTAAAATGTAAAATCAGAAGATACTGAAAATATTTCAATGAAATTTAGGAGATTCTTTTAAAACACCACATTTTCATGCTGTTTTTCCAAGGGCCAACTATAAAAAAGAGTAATCAAGTGACAAGATAGTCAATAAAATTTTTAAAGTTGTAACTTTAGAAATTGGGAACATCAACACACACACACACACACGTACAAAAACAAAACAAAACAAAACAAAATGGAAAAATAAAGTAGATGTTACAGAAAATTAGGTAAACATTTTTATGAAGAATAATATCTTCCTTGAATATAAAAATGTATGTAAATAAACTTCTTTTTAAAACAAACATAAAGAACACTTTTAAAGTACAGTACAAAAAAGTACATAACATATGAATAAAATTCACTGAACTATTTTCATCAAACCTAAGTGAAGAAAAATTTGGTGCAATCTTTTTCAATGTTTAAAGGTAATAAATAATAAAGTAAATATAATAAATTATGAAGGTATTTGTGGCATTATCTTAAGAAGCGATATGTTAACATAATGAATATAACTAAATATAAAAATAACATCTCTATGAATTACCAGTATAAAATTTGAAAAGTTGTGTAGAATTTGAGCTTTTGTAAATTACTATGATGATGGAGGAGTTGCAGCTTGTCACTGTGTATTGTACAGCTTCAAGCAACAGTCTTGTGATAGATGACTATCTATACCTACATTTTAAAAAGTGGAACACATGGCTTATTTAGATAAAATCTATATTTCTGCTCTTAGTTTTATTAGACACATTGTACATGTTCAATAGCCACAAGTAGCCAGTAGCTACCAATTAAATCGCTTGTCTACAAACCATTGGAGCTGAGCAAGAGATTCTACTGAGCAATTCTATTCAAAGACACCTGACAATATCTATAAATCTCATAAAACATATTAAAATTTCTTGAAGTATAGGACTCATCTAATTAAATAGTATGTAGGAGGAAAACAATTCTTCTGTTTAAGGACAGGGACTGAGCAATCAGATTTCTCAGAATGAATGCAAAATTCTGTTAAGAGGGCAAACACCCACCTTTTATTGAAAGTAAAAGGTGAATGTACTCATATAATCAACCTAAATGAAATTTGTGAAAGGATAATTGTTTTACTAACATGAAAGTCTCTATAATATATGAAAAGCATAGTGACCTCTAAAGAACTAGAGAATATGGAGTTGAAAAAAGGAATGAAGAAGGTATTATTAATTAATTAATAGGCTTTAAGTTCACTTGATTAACAAGTCACAGATTTTCAAAAGTGAATTGTATAAGATGATATGTTTTATTTAATCTACACATGTGAAATGGTGAAACCTTTGAAGATACAAAACATTTATTTAGGTTATTATTTCCCTGATGATAAGAATTTAATTTCACACAAATTCTTAAATAACAACTGTTAGCAGAGTTCTTCATTTATGTTAAAGATCTCAAGAGTAGGGCTTAATGAATGGCTCCTGTCATTTATTTATGCCATTTAGGCGTCATCCCCTGATGTCACACACTACTCAAAATAGGTGTGGATCAAGAATTCACTCGTTTATAGGGACATTTCTTCTTAAATGAATAACTTATATTAAACCAATGAAGTAAAATATTAAATTTCAATAACAACCACAAAAATGAAATGAGCATTTCATTGATGTATGTGTATATAAAGTTAAAGATGTATGATATATAAAGTTAACTTGTTATAAAGTTAATCCAGAAAATTATTCTGATGATACAAAAAATTTATTGTTTTTTGAGATTTCAATATTTCAAGGAGTAATTTCTATCTTTTATTGTGTTTCTCTTTGATAATTTCACACATGTATGCATACAGTGATTGTGATTATTATTCCTTCAACCTCTAACCCCTTTGTAGATCTCACATCACTACAAGTCTTATTGGCCTATTTTGTTTGTTTTGGGGTTGCTGAGTTGATCAGTCTCATTTGTATGACCATGGATGTGGCTGAAAGTTCCTTTATTAGTACAATCTACTAGAAAAAAAAGTTTGTTTATTTGTTTTTAATGAGGATTGAAAGATATGCTAATCTATAGATGTGAAGATCAGAATTTAGGGAACAGTTTATTAATGTCATTTAGCAAAATAATAGTACTAAATTCTCATCTAGGACAACAGTCATAGAACCTAGGATTTTGACCAAGTTAATAATGGCAGACATGTGGAGATGGTGATGGCTTTAAAACCAAACAAAATTTGCTCTGTTACAACTTTGTGTCCATATTGCACAAGTGGCAATATCTTGCTAGGCCAAATCATTATTACACCTTTCAGTGTTCCTCAAAAACAAAACAAACAACCAAATAAAAGCAAGATAACCAAAACAATCTTGGAGATAAAAAATTGACTGAAAGGGAAATATGTCACCACCAGATACCAGCTATCATACCACAGCAGGTCCTGAATATTCCAACATACAAAAAGCATAAGAAAAAGCCCCTAACACTAACTATATGAAGATGACAGAGGTCCTTAAAGAGATATTAAATATATCACTTAAAGAAATCTAGAAAAACAAAAACAATTAGTTAATAACTACCTCAAAGAAAATCAAGTAAACAGAGACAATCAACTGGGGGAAAATGAAGCCAAGAAAAAACAAATGAGTTATTGAAGGAAACAAATAAAACTGTTCAAGTCTTGAAAATGGAAATAGAAGTATTAAAGAAAACATAAACAGAGAGAATCCTAGAAATGAAATATTTAGGAATGCAAACAAACTACAGAGGCAAGCTTCATCAACAGTATGCAAGAGATAGAGGAGAGGGTCTCTGGCGTTAAAGATATGATAGAAGAAATAGATACATTTGTCAAAGAAAATGTTAAATCTGAAAAATTCCTGACAAAAAAACATCCAGGAAATCAGTGACACTATAAAAAGTCCAGACCTAAAATAAATTTGAATAGAGGAAGGAGAAGAACCCCAGCCCAGAAAATACTTTCAACAAAATTATAGAAGAAAAATTTCTAACCTAATGAAGGAGAGTAGTAGCCAAGTACAAGAAGCGACAAAACACCAAATAGATTGTGTCAGAAAAGAAAGTTCCCTCAGCACATTATAATCAAAATACTAAACATATGAAAAAAAGAAAAAATATTAAAAGCTGAAAGGGAAAGAAGACAAACTAATATTTAAAGGCAGATGTGTTAGAATTGCACCTGATTTCTCAATGGAGACTCTAGAAGCCAGAAGGGCCTAGACAGATGTACTCTAGACTCTAAGAGACCACAGATGACAGCCCAGATTACTACACCCATCAAAGTTAAATCAAGATCAGATAACCAATTTAAATAGACCTATAACCTTCGGTGAAACAGAAGCAGTCATGCAGTCAATAAAAGTCTCCCAACCAAATAATAATAATAATAATTAATAAATAAGTAAATAAAAAGCTCAGGGTTTGAGAGTTTTTGTGTAGAATTCAAAAAAGATAATGCCAATACTCTCAAATAATTCCACATAGTAGAAACAGAAGGAATATTGCCGATTCATTTGATGAGGAAACAGTTACCTTGGCATGCAAACTACATAAAGACTCAATAAAGACAATTATAAACCAATTTCCCTTATAAACATAGATGCAAAAAAATATACTCACTAAAATATCCTATAAACAGAATCCTAGAACACATCAACAACTTCATCCACTATGACCTAGTAGGCTTAATCCCAGAAAAGCAGAGTTGGTTCAACATACAATTATCCATAAATGGAAACCACCATATAACTAAAGCTAAAAAAATAAAATAAAAAAATAAAAACCATGGTCACAGACATCTCCTTACATGCTGAAAAAGCCTTTGACAAAATCCAATACCCCTTCATGAAAAAAAAAAACCTGCTAGAGAGATTTTAGATACAAGACATATAACTAAACATAATAAAGACAATTTCAGGAAGCCAATAGCCAACATCTAATTAAACTGGAGATAAATTCAAAGTAATTCCACCAAAACCAGGAATAAGACAAGTTCTTATTGTTTCCATATGTATTCAATATAGTACCTGATGTTCTACCTAAATAAACAAGATAATGAAGCTGGTTAAGAAGATAAGAATTGGAAATGAAGAAGTCAAAGAATCATTGTTATTTGCACACAAAGTGGTAGTGTGCATAAGTGACCCTAAAAATTCCATCAGGGCTCTTCTATAGCTGATAAACATTTTCAGCAAAGTGGATGGATACAAGATTAACTCAAAAAAATAGTTTCCTGTATATAAATGACAATCCAACTGAGAAAGAAATCAAGAAAATAAACCTTTCACAAAAATCTCAAATAATATAAAATTGGGATAACTTGCACCAAGCGAGTATAAGACTTTTATGACAAAAACTTCAAGTCTTTGAAGAAAGAAATTGAGGAAGATATTAGAAGATGGAAAGATGCTCCCATGCTCATGAACAGAAAAATGGCCATCCTACCAAAAGAAATGTACAGATCCCATGCAATCCTCATCAAAATTCCAGCACAATTTTTTTTACAGACCTTGAAAGAAAAATTCTCAACTTCATATGGAAAAACAAAAAGCTCAGGATAGGTAAAATAATCCTGAATAATAAAAGAACTACCAGAAGTATCACCATCCCTGATTTCAAGTTGTACTTTGAACTACTGAGCTATAGTAAAACAAATAAACAGGGAAAAACCCTGTATAGTATTGGTATAAAACAGATTGATCAATGGACTCAACTTTAAGACCTAGATATAAATCATCTCACCTATGAACATATTATTTATTGTGAAGAATCCAGAAAGACACACAGGAAAAAAGACATCATCTTCAACAAATTACGTTGTTCAAAGTGGATGTCTGCATATGGAAGAATGTTAATATCACCTTACACAAAACCCAAGTCCAAGTGTATCAAAGACCTCAATATAAAAGCAAATAAACTGAACCTGATGGAAGAAAAGTTGAGGAATAGCTTTAAGCTCACTAGTACAGTAAGCAACTTCTTGAACAGAACACCAGTAGTACAGCTAACAAAAACAACAAAAACAGTTCATTAATGGAGCAACATGAAACTTAACTCTGCAAGACAAACAATGCTGCCAATTGGACAAAGCGGCAGACTATGGAATGGGAAAAGATTTTTACCAACTCCATGTCCAATAGAGGTCTAATATCCAAAATATATAAAGAACTCAAAAAACTAGATATCAAACAAATAACTCAATTAATAATGGGGTACAGTTCTAAACAGAGAATTCTCACTAGAGGAATCAAAAATGGCTAAGAAGCACTTAAAGAAAATTCAACATCTTTAGCAATCAGGGAAATGCAAATCACAACTTTGAAATTCCATCTTACATTTGTCAGAATGGTTAAGGCCAATAACACAAGTGACAACTAATGCTGGAGAATATGCAGAGCAAGGGGAACACTTCTTTATGGTTGGTAATGATCCAAACTTATACAGCCATTATGGAAATCAATATGGAGGTTTCTTCGAAAATTGGGAATCAGTCTACCTCAAGACCCAGCTGTACCACTCTTGGGAATATTACCAATGGACACCCCATTCTGCCAGTAAGACAAGTGTTCAACGATATTCATAGCTACTTTACTCATAATAGGAAGAAACTGGAAACAACCTAGATGTCCCTCAACCAAAGAATGTATAAGGAAAATGTGGTACATTTACACAATGTAGTGTTGCTCAGTGGGTAAAAAATAACATCACGAATTTTTTTTTTTTTTGGTTTTTCGAGACAGGGTTTCTCTGTGTAGCCCTGGCTGTCCTGGACTCACTTTGTAGACCAGGCTGGCCTCGAACTCACAAAGATCCCCCTGCCTCTGCCTCCCAAGTGCTGGGATTAAAGGCGTGCGCCACCACCGCCCGGCTAACATCACGAATTTTGAAGGTAAATATATACAACTATAGAAAATCATCCTGAGTGTGGTAACTCAGACACAGAGAGACAAATATGGTATGCATTCACTTAGAAATTCATATTAGCTGTTAAGTGGTTGTTCAGTAAATGGTAATTAAGCTACAATCCACCAACTCAGAGAGGTGAGGTAAAGAGGAATGCTATAGGGGCAGAAGCATTGATCTCCCTGGGAAGGGGAAATAGAATAGATTCTGTTAGTGGACAGAGGAATAGCAGAATAGAGGGAGGAATGGAGGGGGATTAGAGGAAGATAGTACCAAGAGAGACAGAAGGAATTGTTGCGCACTTGACAGGGTACAGAAGCCTAGTTCACTGGAAACCTTCTGGAATGTGTGTGCTTGGTCTTAGTGAGAACTCATAGTAATCGAAGATGTGAAGTCTCAACTGGCCATCTTTTGTAGCCAGGCAAGGCTTCTAGTTTTTGGACTAAATTTCATTTCATTGAGTTGTTGGTCATGGATATCTCTTAACAACTCAGATGTTGCTGAGACCCAGGCCCAGGACCCTTGGGAGCAGGAGTGAGCTGGTACAGAGTCAACAACACAGACTCCAGGAGTACGATAAGTGGCTGAAACAGACTCATTTATTCCAGGAAGGGGATGCTTCCTTTGTACCCTCTGCCCAGCGTTCCATTGGCTGCTGAACTGCTGGGTGCTGCTGTGGCTCTTCCTCATTGGCTTGTGTCTCATTGCCCAGTATATATAACGTCATCAGTCTCTGGGCGTGTCCGGGCAGGCCTCAGGTAGTCTCCATGCAGAAGCCCAGCCATGCATGCATACTGTTTAGCAGGAGGCCTGTTCCTGCTCAATGGTAGGTCTTGTTCCTCCAATACCCAGGCTTATTCTGAGACAGAAGCTTTCCTTCTGAAAACTGACAGCAGGCCCGTTTGCTAAGGACAACTTTCATGCAGCTCATTGAATATACAGATGTCAAGCAAGTGCAGGATTGGAGACTTCACCCTTATGTTCTATTCCCTGTGGTGTGAGAAGATACTCTACAGACTTCCACAAGAGAAACCTATACAACAACTCAGTCACAAAACCCTCTTCCTATAATATGTCCTGTCTTCAAGGTGTTCTGGGGCAGTTGTGGCACAGAACTTGCAGGACTGGCCAACCAATGTTTGGTTCAACTTGATACCCATGCCATGAAAGGGCAGCCCATTGCTGTACACTGCCTGTATGATCAGGAACTGGAGACTGGATAGCCTAGAGACCTAAGGTAGAACCAAAAACAACTATCAAAAAAAATCAATAAAATGTTTCCTAATGATATTTTGTTATAATTCTGCTATACTCATTGATTATTGCCTTGTTTAATTGGTGCCTATGTCTGGCCATAAGAGAGACCTCCTCTGGTAACAGATAAAAGTGGATCCAGAGACTCACAATCAGACATTATGTGGAGAGAGTGTTTAAATTGTAGATGTCTGTCAGGCCCCTCACCTCAGTGATGTGTAATCCCACAGAAGAGAGGTAGGAAAGACTGTAGGAATCAGATATAATGAGGATACCAGGAGAACATGCCCACTGCATCAAGTAAGTAGTGTGTACATGGGCACACAGAGACTGAAATGGCCTGCATGGGGCCAACATAGGTCTTCAGAAGGCCCTTTGTGGATACAGTGTGGATATTAGTTTGGTGTTTTTATAAGACTGCTAACAAATGGGAACAGGTGGATCTGTGATTCTTTTTGTCTGTTCTTGAGACTTTTTTCCTCTTATTGGGTTGCCTTGTCCAGTTCTGATATGAGGGCTTTTTCTTGTCTTATTATATCTTGTTTTACACTGTTTAACTGTCAGCTCTTAGAGGCCTGCTCTTTTCTGAAGTGGAAGTGGAGGGTGAGTGGATCTAGAGGAGAAGGGAGGTGTAGGAGGACATTTTTTAAATGGGATATAGAGATAAACAGAGAGCTCTCAAAAGATATAAAATAAGTGGCTGAGAAACACTTTAAAAAATGTTAAATATCTTTAGCCATAAGGGAAATGCAAATTAAAACTTCCTTGAGATTAAATCTACCCAAATCAGAATGGCCAAGATAAATAAAACAAATGTCAGCAGCACATGCTGGGCAGATGTGAGGAAAGGGGAACATTTCTTCACTGTTGATAAGAGTGTAGTTTGGTACACCCATTACAGTAAGCAGTATGAAGGTTCTCTAAAACTGAAAAGAAATCTCCAAGACTCAGCTGTAACACTTATGAGCATATACCTAGAGGACTGTACATTTTAATATAGGGATAGTTGCTCATCCATGTTCATTGCTGCTCTATTCATAATAGCAAAAAATTATAAATGCCAAAGTTTCCTGTCAACTGATAAATTGGTTGTTGAGAGCACGAGATCCTTGTGTTCACTGATACACACTAGGGAAACCAGGAATGTTATACATGCAGGAGAGTGTGTGGTTAATAGCCTGGTGTCCTGTGCTATCTGTCGGATGAGCCACACTGAAATCTCCCCAAAGTATTATGTTTATCACAGTCTTTTCCTCACTAGAACTTTATCTTGAACACTGTTTACTAATCAATAGAACCCATCTTTAGGAGAGCTGTCACTTGTACTTCATAGCTTGGTGAGCTCTACGATGACCTAGACTATACCAGATTCCCTCTAGGCTCGTAGGCTATAGAACCCATTTTTATGGAAAAAGTAATATATAATTTGAAAACAAATAATTCATGCCTTAAGTTTAATTATGATCATTGTTACCAGATAATTTTTTTCAAAAGTTATACTGTATTTAAATATGCCTAAAATTAACTGCCTGGTATAAGGCACTCAACTTTGACTGCTGAGTCATGTCAAACTGGATTTTCTTTCTTACCACATGTAGATCATTACTTAGTCCTAATGTTTGCAGAGTCCACATGATTGGTAATGAAAATGTAGTACAAAGGGATTATTATTCAGTTGTGAATAAAAATTATATTATGAAAATTTCAGGTAAATGGATGGAGATATAAATAATTATTCTGAGTCAGGTAGCACAGAACTCAAATTACAAATATTGCCTGTTTATTCCTACATGTGGATGTTAGCTTTTAAGCTTTAAGATATGTTAGTTTCGATTAGAACGACCATTAGGATGGATAGTTTCATTGAGACCAGCTGGTGGGGTGAGGAACAGGGCTTTCAAAGCAGAGGAAATGAGCATAGTATTATAAAGAGATAAAGGGGAAACTGGAATGAGAGGTTAATGAGTAGAGGGAAGAGAAAGGCAGTGTAGAGAATATGAAGAGGAAAAACTGACACTAAGGCCTTTAGAAAAGCATTATGAAAACCTACTAGACCAAATAAATTTTCTAAATACATACAAATATGATGGAAATTTGAATGAAGTCACCATATAATGCGAAGACAATGCCCAAAGTAAATATCTCATCAGGTAAAATTCCCAGTGCCAGTAATATGTTATATGTAGTTGAGTTATTGCTTGCTGCTAGAAGACAAAAAGTAGTCATCCATATCACTCAGCTACACATCCTGTAAGGTAAAACAGCAGATTCCCTTGAAGATATGCTGATGTGATAATGGCACATATATTATAAAGTAACTAATTTTTTATTGGACTCAAAGCCCACTCCCAATATATGTAATCTATATCCAACAATGGTAAAGTAGCAGTAAAATTACCCCTAATGACATATTGCTTTATCTATAGATCAGGACTTCACTCAGCCTTTATTTTTTGAAGCTTCTTGTTGCAGCATATGGTAATCAATAAAGACTCCCAAATACAGGTTATTTCCATTCCTATTGGCTTCTCACTAGAAATAATTGGTAAATCCTATTGTTTAAGGCACCATACACTTTCAAAGGCAGCTATAATCTACCAACTTCCATTTTGTATGCAAGATATAGATAAATCAAATGGGAACACTGGGATATAGATAAATCCCAGTGAAGTAAGAAGCTATTCAAGCTACCAAGGCAGAAAAGGCATCAGTAAACTTAGCAGGTTGTGAACCCTACATACTATAATACCAACATGTAAGGCAAGATTTATTACACTGATACTACAGTGGCATGACTATTATGAGGTAACCATCTGCTCTCTGATTTAATATGAGTTGGGCTCTACAAGAAGGAATCATGTCTTTCAATACAAACCTGGTTACAAAAAAAAATGAAATAAAAAAGAAAGAAAAAAATATGGCTGAGGAAGGCTTAGTTTCCAGGTCTCTAGGTGGGTTTAGAATACCACAGGTTGGTCAAATTGTCACGGTGCCAAGATTCCTTATAAATACTGGTTTACATATAGGCAGAAGAATTAAACTACATTATTATCTGTTATCCTGCATTAAACTCAACTACAAACATATCAGAAACCTCCATAAGATCTGATACCCCGTGTATGATAAAGGAGAAAGTAGGGAATAAAAGTCAACTTACAGCAGCTCAGGAAAGGATTTTCTGAACAAGACTCTCATAACACATACATTGCGACCAACAATTGACAAATTGGAGCTCATGCAACTATAACACTATGTATAGCAAATAATACCATTGTTTGAATGACAAGACAGTCTACAAAATAGGAAAAAAAACTTTTATTAGATATACATATTGCAGAACAGTGGTGGGTATAATATATATATCTGAAAAACTAAACAACCAGAAAACAAAACCTCAATTAAAATTTAGCATATGAAACTGCCCAAGAATTATCAAAAGACTTAGAAATAGTTAAATACTTTGTAAAAGACGATCATTCTTAGTCATTATGAAAATTAAATTTAAAATTCATTTTTTTCAGTCAGAATGTATAAAAAATTTATATAATTTTTTCATACAATATATTTTGGTTATATTCTTACCTCTTCCCCAACTCCTCCAGTTCCTTCCCACATCTCCATGCTCTCCCTCTCCACACACACACACACAACTCTATGCTCCTTTTCTCTCTGTCTCTATCTATCATTTATATATCTATCTGTCTATCTGTCTGTCTGTCTGTCTCTCTGTCTATCTGTCTTTCTGTCTCTCTTTGTCTCTCTCTGTGAAGAAACAACAAAACAAACAAAAATAAAGACAAAAATAAACAAAGAAAAATCAGCCATACAAAAATACTAAAAAAAAAAAGTCCACAAAAATATAATGTTTATAATGTCTGTTTATTGCTGGCCAACTACTTCTAGGCACATGTCCTTCCCTGGAGTAGATGATATATCCAGTTTCACTACATGAGAGAAAACTAATTTTTAACTCTTGAACAGATACCAACTCCCAGCTGTAACCAAGAAGCTATTTGTAGTTGGTATCTCCTTTTATTTCTCTTCCTGCAATTTTGCCTAGTTTGAATTTCTGGTTTTGTGTAAGTTGTAAGAGCTTTGTTGAGTTCATATGCTTATTAGTCCTTTTGTTTCTGATTCTCTTTGAGTAATTTACCACATCTAATTCTTTCAATATTTCTATCTCCTCTTCCCTTATGATCCCTATACCATTTCCAGTTAAGTTTTCATGCTTGGTATTACTTATCTCCATTTTTATATCACCTATGTTCAACTAGTCCCCATCCCATTAGATATTTCCCAATGATCCCTTTGTATTTTCTTGTCTTTCAAGTTACACATATAAATATAAAGATTCAATGCGAGAATCCGCATATGAGAGAGAACATTTGTCATTTATCTTTATGACAAGAATTACCTCAGTATAATTTTCCCCCATTTATATTTATTTATTTACAAATTCCATAATTTCATTGTTCTTTACAGATTAATGAGATTCCTTTGTGTATATGTACTATATTTCATTGTCTATTTATTTGTTGACAGGTTATTGCTGACCATGTTCTAGCAATAGAGCAATATTGAACATAGCTGAGCAAATATCCCTGTAGTAAATTATAGATTTCTTTGGTTATAAACCATGATGTGGTATAGATAGGTCACGGACAGCATTTTTAAAAATGTAGAAATATTAATACCTTTCCCATTAAAATCAGGAACAAGAACATGATATACACTCTTCTAATTTCTATTCAATATGGCACATTGAGACCTATAGATCAGTAAGGCAAAAAATAAATAAGTAAAAGGCATAGAGATAGAAAATACAAAGTTAAAATATCTCTATCTGCATATAATATGATTGTATACATAAAAGACTCTAAAGATTCAAGAATAAAATTATTAGATATGATATTTTCAGCAAGGGATATAAATTAATGTACATGATCAAGAGGGTTCATCCCAGGAATGCAGGGATGGTTCAACATACGAAAAATCAAACAACATAATTCACCATATAAACAAGATAAAAGAAAAAAAAGACATGAACATCTCACTAGATGTGGAAAAACCATTTGACAAAATCCAACACCACTTCATGCTAAAAGTTCTGGAGAGAATGGGCATACAAGGACCATACCTAGAAATAATAAAGGCAATATACATCAAGCCAGTACCCAACATCAAATTAAATGGAGAGAAATTTGAAGCATATCCCCTAAACCCAGGGACAATACAAGGATCCCCACTTTCAACATATCTCTTCAGTATAGCACTTGAAGTTCTTGTTGGAGCAATAAGACAACTAAAGGAGATCAAGGGGATAAACATTGGAAATGAAGAAGTTAAATTATACCTATTTGCAGGCCATATGATAGTATACATAAGCGACCCCAAAAGTTCCACCAGAGAACTCTTACAGCTGATAAACAGCATCAGCAAGGTGGCTGAATACAAAATTAATTCAAAAAATCAGAGCCCTACTTTATACAACAAATAAATGGGCTAAGAAAGAAATCAGGGAAACAACCCCCTTCACAATAGCCACAAACAATATAAAATACCTGGGGGTAACTCTAACCAAGCAAGTAAAGGACCTGTACAACAAGAACTTCAAGCACTTGAAGAAGGAAATTGAAGAGTCCATCAGAAGATGGAAAGATCTCCCATGCTCATGGATAGGTAGGGTCAACATAATAAAAATAGCCATCCTACCAAAATCAATATACAGATTCAATGCAATTCCTATCAAAATACCAACACAATTCTTTTTTTTTTTTTTTTTTTGGTTTTTTCAAGACAGGGTTTCTCTGAATATCTCTAGCTGTCCTGGACTCGCTTTGTAGACCAGGTGGGCCTCGAACTCACAAAGATCCGCCTGCCTCTGCCTCCCAAGTGCTGGGATTAAAGGCGTGTGCCACCACCGCCCGGCACCAACACAATTCTTTTTAGACCTGGAAAAAGCTATTTTTAATTTCATATTGAACAACAAAAGACCCAGAATAGCTAAATCAATGCTTTACAAAAAAAAAAAAAAAAAAAAAACAGCTGGAGGTATCACCATCCCAGATTTCAAGCTGCACTACAGAGAAATAGTAATAAAAACAGCATGGTACTGGTATGGAAACAGACCAGTGGATCAATGGAATCAAAATGAAGACCCAGAAATGAACCCACACACCTATGGTCACCTAATCTTTGACAAAGAAGCCAAAATGGCACAATGGAAGAAGGACAGCATCTTCAACAAATGGTGCTGGTCCAACTGGATGTCCACATGTAAAAGAATGAAATTAGATCCACACTTATCACCTTGTAAAAAACTTAAGTCCAAGTGGATCAAAGACCTTAACATAAGGCTGGACACATTAAATCTACTAGAAGAGAAAGTTGGAAAAACCCTTGAACTCATTGGCACAGGTAACAACTTCCTACAAAGAACACCAACAGCTCAGGACCTAAGACCAACAATCAATAAATGAGACCTCATGAAATTGAAAAGCTTCTGTATGGCAAAAGACACTGTCATTCGAACAAAATGGCAGCCTACAGATCAGGAAAAATCTTCACCAACCCCACATCTGACAGAGGGCTAAAATCCAAAGCTTACAAAGAACTCAAGAAATTAAATGTCAAGAAACCAAATAACCCAATCAAAAAATGGGGAAAGGAAGTAAACAGAGAATTCACAAAGGAGGAATTCCTAAAGGCTGAGAGACACTTGAAGAAATGCTCATCATCCTTAACCATCAGAGAAATGCAACTCAAGACAACTCTGAGATTCCATCTCACACCTGTCAGAATGGCTAAGATTAAAAGCTCATATGACAGCATATGCTGGCGAGGGTGTGGAGAAAGGGGAACCCTCCTCCATTGCTGGTGGGAGTGCAGGCTTGTGCAACCACTATGGAGGTCAGTAATGTGATATCTTAGAAAACTTGGAATAGCTTTGCCTTGGGACCCAGCCATACCACTTCTGGGTATACACCCAAATGACTCCTCACAGAATCATAAGGAAGTTTCCTTATCTATGTTCATAGCAGCTTTTTTGTAAGAGCTAGAAACTAGAAACAACCCATATGTCCCTCAACCAAAGAACGGATTAAAAAGCTGTGGTACATCTACACAATGGAATATTACTCAGCCATCAGAAACAATGAAATTATGCAATTTGCAGCCAAATGGATGGAACTAGAGAAGCTTATCCTGAATGAGCTAACCCAGACTCAGAAGGATGCACATGGCATCTATTCACTTACAGTCAGATTTTAGCCATATAGTACAGGATATCTATACTACAACCAAAGCACCAAAGGGAACATGGACATAGACTTTTTCTTTTTCTTCCTGTCAATGATACACTTTTCCCTAGTGGTGCTGCCTTGTAGGCCCCCAGTGTATGAGGAGGCTCTTGGCCCTCATGGCTGCTGAACTGGGGTGGGGGACCGTTAGGTAGGGACACTCCACTCCAGAGAAGTGGGATGGAAGGGGTAGGGTGTAGAAGGTGGTTGGGCAGGACTAGGAGGAGTGGAAAGAGGATACTATGATGGAGATGTAACCTGAAGCAATAAATAAAAAGAAAAGAAAAAAAAGGAAATGATCTCATTTACAATGATCTTTCATGATTATAATATAATAAACGTGACCAAAGAAATGAAGAAATTCTACAACTAAACTTCCAAAACACTGAAGAAAGATTTTAAGCAAGACACTAAAAGACAGAAACCCCCCCTTATTCATTGATCACAATAATTAATAATATAACAAAAAGATTCACTCTCATTACAAATCAAAATCCCAACCAAGAGTTTCAACAAGATGTTATAAAAAATTTATAAATCTTGTGGCATCATGAGAAATTCTTATGTCAAAGTAAAAAAAAAAATCTCATTAAAAATATATATAGTAAAGGTATACCATATCTGAGTTTAAATTATGTTATATAAACACAGTAATCAAAGCAGCATGTTACTGATGATACAGAAATGTAAACCTGTGGAGTAAAAGAGACTATTCAAATATCATGCCACTGAACATTAGTCACCTGTCTTCCTTTATTTAAAGATACAAAAAATACATTGGAGTCAGCATTGTAAACAAATGATACTAGAAAAGTATTAGATGTCCAAATGGAGAAGAATGAATTTATGTACTTATCTCTCAAAATGCATGAAAATCATCTTAAAATAAATCAAAGTTCTAAATATTAAACCTGAAGTTATGAAATTGCAAGAAGATTGGAAAACAAGATAAAGGCACAGGCAAGAACTTTTCAAACAATACTTTACTTATGAGACGAAAAAGCTTCTATATATCAAAAAAAAAAAACTGTCACTAGATGAAGAAGTAGCCCATGAAATGAAAGAAAATGTTTTTCAGCTCAGTACTTGATAGAGTATTTTCATCATCTGTTCATAAAGAATTAAAAAAGCTAAACATTGATCCAACTGACCCAATCAAATTGATCCAAAACCAAATAAAAAAATGACAATGAATCGAATTAGAAAATTCACAAAAGAAGAGTAATTATTTTAATATTTATCTACATTTATTCTGAGCATAAACTGTAGTATTCTAATTTCTTCATGTCTTTTATCAACCTTCATTTTAGAGAAAAAAATTAATAGACTAATAGTTAAATTTATCAATAATTTCCTTTTTAAGGGCACCAATCACATGATATGAGGGTCAAGCATTTATATTTTGCTAATTCAAAAGATAGAATAAATAGCAAAAATAATTTTTAAAGTTGTTGAATTGGCAAGGCTTCATAAAAACAATTTTCATTCTTAGGATGAAAACCAATAACTAAAGAAAGCATTTACAACTTACAGAAAGATCTCAGACAATCATTCGTAAAATGATTTCAGGATGCATATTAACCATAATTATTATTCCACTGAAAATTTCAAAGAACATATTTTACAACTGGCAGTATGCCATAGTTGTCGTAACTATAATTGTAATATCAGTATATGCCCAGTTTTTTATTTATTAAGCATTCATTTATGTAATGGAGCCAAAATTAGTGCATGGTCGTATCAGAATGGCATGTGAATGTTCACACATAGACCAATGAGCTCCATGAATGTCCAGACTAGAAAACAGTTTAAAGGTATAATGCACTCACATAAACAGTTGAATTTTGAAATTTTCACACAATGACTAGTTAAAAACCAAGGATCTCTGCACAAAACACACACACACACACACACACACACACACAAACACACACACACACACACACACACACTCAGAATATTCAGTGAAAGAATCAAAGTTAGAAGTCATATGTGAGGTTAGAGGAGCGTCAGTGGTAGAATAATGGCCTGGCAGTATGTGAGGTCCTGGATTTGGTCACAAGGTGTCTGTTAAACCTCAGCAAAAAGACAAGAGCATAAGGACTGTGAGTCTCTTCTAAATGGACATTTCAAACTGTGATTTCATTCTTATGTTTAAAATTACACAATTATTTATCAAGACAACAAAGAATAGAAGCAAAGAGTGAAGATATGGGCTAACATTGGAGGAGCCGAAAAAAAATGTGATTAGAGAAGATAGAAAAGTTCTTGCTGCCTCTGGTTATGTTATTCGTCTTCATCTGTGATAAGACATATTCACTTCTTAATAATCCATAGCTTATAGTTTGTATTATATGCATTTATGAATGAACTTTACATATTTGCAATAAAATAACTGTTAAAACAAAATCAGATTTAAATTAATCTACTCACAGAAGAGGGTCACTTTATGTCTGCCTGGGCCATTTTCCAAAGAATGGGAGACCAGGAATCTGGCAGTAGTTAGCCAGAAGGTCAAACTTTTAATCATATTGTAGCTTTTGTTTGTTTATAAGACTAAATGAATAAATGAAAGTTATACCCTGGGGTTTGTATCAGAGATCAAAGCAGAGGAAGCCAAATTCAGCCACTGACAAAAACAAAACACTAGAGAAGCTGATGATGGAAAGATCAGAAAGCAGAACAAATGCTAAAAGTAAAATACTTGTACAACTTTACTCAGGACTTATCAAGCATGCTGTTTGAGAATTTGCCGACATAGCTCAGACTCACAGAGTAAAAGAATCATGAATTATAAATGTAGTACTGTATCATATGGACCCTATTAAATATTTGACCACTGGTTTTCATAAGTTATGTAAAAACATAGTTTGTTGAATATTCTCAGTTATCTTAGGGTCCCCCAAAGAAATATATATACAGACCTCTAGACTAAACTTGCACATTCTTTTACTGTTTGACTTTACTACCAAAGCCCAGCATGATCCTCTAGAGCTAAATAACTTCTTTGTCTAGGTTACAGGCAGACTTAAAAGCTTTATTTCTGTGTTTTTGCTATCTCATACCTATCCTAAGATAGACAGTAAGAGAAACTTAATTCAAAGCAAAACAGATCAGCATGTACCAGCAAAGACAACAGACAGTGCCGAAGGTGTTTTCCTAGGAGAGTCATTTTCCAACAGAGTACAAGCATTATAAGTGTAGGATACACTCCTGAGAGATAAAGTCCCAGAAGTAAGTGTCCTACATCTAACAATATGGGCCTAAGTCCTGAACTTGGGACTACTTACTGCTTATTTCTTTGGGAGTGGAATGAAGAGAGAAAAAAATCAAAATGCAGCACAATATATCACTGTGTACAAGCATCTTGGAAACTATGTTTTTTTTTTCTTGTTTGCACTGAAAAATAATGGCTGTATTCTGTTGATCTGACTTACAAATTTCCATATTCTGCTCTTCATTGCTTTCAGAGAAATCAGTTGCACATGTAATGATATCCAAAGACAAAACCATGAAAGTTTAAAAGTGGGAATAAAAGGCCAGTCTGGTGTTGTACACATTTAATCCTAGCACTTGGGAGACAAATGCAAGCAGATCTCTGTGAGTATAAGACCAGCCTGCCCTCAGGATAGCCAGGGCTATACAGAGAAACCCTGCATCAAAAAACTTTTTAAAAAGGGAGTCAAAGATACTAAATAATTACATAAGGTCATGCAAGACAAGGAGGGAAATTGGGATTACATTAAAAACTTGCTGATTCTAACATCATGTCATATTCTTCTCATGCATTAGCTTATGCATAAGATCACATGAATATTTTTGTAATACATTTATTTTATTTTAGATTTTGATTTGTTTTTTGTTCTTTGACAATCACACACACATTTATAATTCACTTTAATTTTCTCCTTCACCCACTCTCTTGTTAGTACCTCTCATTCTATCAGCCTTCCATCTCTATCCCACCTCCTTCTAATGTCCCTTTCTGAGATTCCTGACTTTATATTTTGAACTGAACCCATTTAGTTTAACTGGGGCCAATTGTCTGACCATTGAATTGGAGTGTTCCATTGGAAGCTGAAGGGATCCCTGGTGGGTAAACAACTGAAGGCAATGACAGCAGGGACTCTCACTAAGGCCACTGACCACAAATAGTTAATCAGTGAGAAGTAGAGCACCTTGAGATGCCCACCCCCATATCATATTTACTAAAAACTGATAGGGATAATTATTGTGTAGATCCAGTAAAGGCATCCAGAGCTATGTGGGTTCATGATTGTAATTGTTCAGAAGATGACAGGTCACAGCCATTCTTCCTGTCTTTGCATTAATTCATCTGATTCATCTTGTAGAATGTTCTCTGAGATTAAAGGGGAAAGTAATATCTTCTTTAGGGCTGAATACATCTGTCACTTCTTGTCAGCATTTTGTGAAGCAATAAGTCCAGATTTTCTGCTGCTAACTGTCAATAGGCATTTCTTCGATTAGGACTGAAATTAGCATTCACAATTAAATAAATATTTATATAATTATATACAAATAATATTTAGAAGCAGCTTTATATTATATCAATTTATTTTTAAAAAAGAACAGTATTAGGTTTCCTTATAAAGCCTATGCTCCACTGACCTTTACTCAGGGTTTTGAACAGGTTTACAGGGCTAGTCATGGATTCCTTCCTGTGAAAAAAGGCTTCAAATCCAATAAGGCAGTAATTGGTTAGATTCATAATATGTGTGTCACTATTGCGCAAATAACTACTTCTTACCTGGCAGATTTGTTTGAAATTTCAGAATTCACAATCAGGCAAGATCACTAATGCCTTTTCTTGTCCAACAGCCTCCATAATACTTTCTTGGACTGTGAGTGCTAGCCAGAAGGGAGAAGTTTCCATTTTAGTTTTAGCATTTCTCTACACAGTGCAATCAAAGTGTGTGGTGTTTTTAGCAATAAGATCTTATCAGCTAGTTCTATTAGGGAACCAAGAGGAATGGCAAGGCCCTGAACTATTATGTGGGCCTCTGTAGATTCCCTTACCTACAACTCACAAGGAGGTACCCCACCCCTGGAACTGGTGGCTTACTTAATAACCTCTGGCTTCTAGAACAAGCTTTTAACAATCAGGCAGATTATATGCCTTCAAGTCAGTTTTGGAAAAATAAATTATATTTTTAATTTAATCATAAGATACTATGTTGCTATAATATTTTTTCTTGCCTTCTTCATTTTGGTTAATGCTTGCATCTTTCCTATTTCCAACACACTATTTCAACCTTCTCATCCCCAACGTCTTCTACACATTCATATTTGCATACTCTTTACTATCCCACATTACTTAAGGTAGACCTCTAGCACAATAATTTGTTTCTACTCTACTCACCTCTGTAGGAACTCCAAGTTGAACACACAAAATAAGAGATTTAAAGTTGAGATTCACATATGAAAAAAAAATTGGCATTTGTTTTCTGTGCCTATAATATCTCACCGATTATACATTTTTCTGGTCCCAATACACACATTTTGTAATCTCATTTTCATTCATACCTGAATAAAATATCTATTGTCCATATGTGTTACATTTTCATTGCCCATGATCAGGAGTTACAAATCTTGACTGATTTGTTTCATAGTTATCCTGCAAAGAGAGCATCAATGAACATAGATGAGTAAGTGTCTCTGTAGTAGAAAGCAGAGTCCCTTTAATAACTTGAGGAATCTTTCCATTCACTGCTGTTTTAGAGTTATTCTTTCATTTTTCTGTTCTTTCTCTTTCTTTGTTTCTTTGTTTCTTTCTTGTTTCTTTGTTCTTTTGTGTTTGTTCATTTGTTTGCTTGCTAGTTTTTCAAGACACGGTTTCCTTGTGTGGCTTTAGTTGGCTTTTATCTGGAACTTGCTTTGCAGACCAGGCTGGCCTTGAACTCACAGAGATCCCCCTGCCTTTGACTTCCAAGTGCTGGAATAAAAAGCGAGCACCACCACATCCCTGCATTAGTTAGTCTTTCTATTGGTGTAAAGAGGCACCATAACCACAACAGATCTTATAAAGGAAAACAATTAAATGGGCCTGGCTAACAGTTCAAAGGTTTAGTCCATTGTCAGCCTGGTTTTTAGCATTGTGGTATGAAGGCAGACATGCTGCTGGAGAAGGACCTAAGTGTTCTACCTCCAAATATGAAGACAACAAGAAGAGAAAGTAACACTGGACCTGACTTGACCATCTGAAACCTCAAAGTCTACCACTTGTGACCCACTTCTTCCAACAGTTCACACCTACCCTAACAAGGCCACATGTCCAATAATGTCACTCCTTATGAGTCTACAGGTGACATTTTCATTCAAAAGATCACAATTGCCATAGTAATTTTGCCAGTTTGCACTCTCATCATCATATTCTCAAGCATCTGCTCTTGTTTACTTTGTTCCTAATAGCCAATCTGATTGTGATGAGATTTAATCTCAGGGAAATTTTAAATTGTATTTCTGTGATAACTAGTGATCATGTAAGTATTTATTAGTCATATGCATTATTTCTTTTGAGAATTTATTATTTAGACTGATAGCTTAAGTTTTGGATTAGAGTGTTCATTTTCTTCCTTTTTTATTTTTTGGGGTATTCTAGATATTAAAGCTCTTTTCAGAATTTTTTCAGTTCTATTAGTGTGCTTCATCATTTTATATTTTACAGAAAAAAGTTTATAGAAATATTTCTATATATTTATAGTTTACAGAGATCTATAGTGTAGGGAGTTAGATAAATTAAATTAGATTTAGAAAATATATAGGGGTTTCTGATACTGTCTCTTAATTTGGGGCATGAAGATCATTATCAGCATGTGGACTGAAAACAGGAAACAAACAGGAGACTTAATAGACTGAAAAACAAGGTTGAAGTCAGGAAAAACAGGAAATACTCAATGGACTGAAAAACAAGGTTGTCAGAAAAACAGGAAAGACTTAATGGACTTAAAGAAACAAAGTATCTGGCCTGACATTGTTTTCAGCTGCTAAGTGGGCGGAGCCCAAATTAAGCTGAAACAGAGTTCCTCCTATTTAAGGACAGTGCATGGAATTCAAAAGGAGAAGAGACCCCTGATGTTAGAGAGCTCCGAGAGTCCTACTGAAAAAAGTGCTGGCCATCATTTGATGGCCAGATCAACCTAAGACAGAAAGAAGCTGGTGAGCAAAGAAACCCTGAGCAAGACACCAAAAGGCCAAGGACTAAACCCTGTGGCTCAGCTTTTGCCTAGAGGGGTTTGATCTGTCCGAACAGTGGCCTAAAGGAAACTGTGCCTGGCTTTAAGGACTCTGAGGTAGAGCAACAGAGTTGCTGATGCAAAGGTGCTGGGGTCTCAGAGAGAAGAACGTGTCAAGCCTTATTTAAGGTGAGACTGCAATAACCAACTTACCCTGACGAATCTACATCTGAGAGATTCAGAAAAAGGACTGCTAAATGCGTTAAAGAATCTACAACAAAGACTGTGTTCCTGACGACTGAGGACCTGCCCCAGAGACTGTATCATTCTAAAAGGTTATGAAAGTAGTTGTTATAATTATCAATAGGTTTAGTGGATAGGTTAAAGGGGTTGTAGGAATTTATAGGATTAATAGTTAAGAAATTGTTGGTGTTTGTTATAAGTGAATATAGTAATAAATAAATATTAAATAATTAAAAAGTTCGGTTACACTATAGAAATATAGATATAATATAAAAATATATATAGAAATATAGAAAGAAATATAAAAATGAAATAAAGTTTCTTTTGTTGTTTAGAAGCTTTTATAATTTCATGAGGTCTCACTTGTCATTTGTTAGCTATATTTGCTGAGTGACTGGAGATCTATTAAGAAAGTTTCCATCTATGAGTGTACTGTAAAGTACTTCCTATCTTCTCTGCTAATAGTATTGTATGGAGGTCTTTGATTGACTTTATTTTACATACCTGTGCATGGACCAATACAATGGATTTCATTACTATTATTACTGTGGGTCTGTGGTATATTTTCAGATCAGGTATGGTAAGATCTCCATCTTTCTTCTTTATTTTCCATCAAGATTTCCCTGGATAAACAGTATATTTTGTTTCTATGTGCATTTTAAGATTGTTTTTATATTTCTGTGAAAAATGGTAAGGGTTTTTGATTGGGATTTTGAAGTTGGTTTATTTCCACCATCTGGTACCTTCCTTGATTTCTTTCCTCAGAGTTCTCAAGATTTCATCTCAGAAATGTTTCAGCTCCTTGATTAGTGCTGTGGTTTGAATAATAAATGTCTCCCAGTGGTTCATGTATTAAATTCTTGGTACCAATTTGTGGCACTTTTTGAAAATGTTATGGGACTTTTAGGAAGTGTAGCCTTACTGTAGGAAGAATATCACTACAGTTGGACAATGTCCTCTCTCTCAGTTTCATGTATGTTTAATAAAATGTGACCAGCTAGATTCCTGCTGCTGCTCCAATGCTTTCTTGGACTGCTATCAGGGCTTCCAATCCACAGTGAACTCTTAGTCTCAGGAATTTTTAGCCAAAATAAAACCTTTGTTCCTTAAGTTGCTTTTGTTGGACTCTGTGATGGTTTGGAAGAGAAATGCCTATGTAGGCTCAAATATATAGAGTTGGTGAAACTGAGGACAATTAGGAGGTGTGACATTGTTGGAGGAGGTGTGTTACAAGGTTGAGCTA
>CAJQZJ010032984.1:5586918-5611747 GCA_907164525.1 Lophiomys imhausi | reverse complement strand
CTAGGAGGTGTGACATTGTTGGAGGAGGTGTGTTACTAGGTTGAGCTTTGCTGTTCAAAATCCCATGCCATTTCCATTAGTTTGCTCTCTCTTTCTGACTCCTAGAACAGTTGCAAAAAGGAATCACATTATTTGAAGAAATATGATAAGAATGGACTCTATCCCAGTTGCTGATATTGTTTCCCTCTTAAACTAATTTTTCTTCTGGACCATAGTAACTTCCTAAATGTCCTGCCTGCCTACTTGTTGTCATGCTTTTTGCCGTGATGGTCTTGAATTCTAACACTCTGGGACTATGATCCTCCAAATTAAATGATTTTCTTATAAATGTCTTAGGTGATGGTATTTTGTTACATCAATACAAATATAACTAAAACAGAAGTACCAAGAAATATGCTATTCCTATGACAAGTCTAACTATGCTAGGTTTTTTTGTTTGTTTGTTTAATTGGTTCATTGGTTGGTTGGTTGGTTGGTTGGTTTTTGGCTTTTGGTTCTTCTGGTTTTTTGTTTTGTCATTTTGTTTTTTGCTTTGCTTTGTTTGTCTGTTTGTTTTTGAGGTTTGTGTAAGACTTTAGGAATTTGGACATTTGAAAAGCTTTTGAAAGCTGAAAGTGGGTATTAATAGGCTATTCTAGTAAGAGTTTTGAGTCCATTAGTTCTGAGAGAAATGTGTACTATGGAGGCTCAGTTAAAATTAGTTTAAGAGGGAAACAATATAAGCAACTGGGATAGAGTCCATTCTTATGATATTTCTTCAAATAATGTGACTCCTTTTTGCAACTGTTCTAGGAGTCTGTTGGAGGCTAAGTGGAAGATATATGAACTACTTTTGCTGGCAGATGATATTTTAAACAGCCAAAATTAAACATGGAGAAAATATAACATCTTTAGTAAATCATGATGGGAAAATTGATACACACATATAGAGGAATGAAATTATACAAGTATATATCACCTTGCACAAAAGTCAACTCAAAATTTAAAGCTTTAGCACAACCGGTGTCTAGTTTTTTAAGAGGATAATCATTAGCCTATTAGAGTATGGAACACTTAGAAGAAAATGTTTCCCTTTGTATATATCTTTGGGACTTCAACAGCTCACTTAAATAACACATCATCACATGAAGAATAGACCCTCAATTGCCAGAATCCGTTTAACTCACATATGTCACAGAATATGTCCCTTTGTGTTTCATAGTACCCCTCATCCAGATATAAGCAATATTTAGATGCTAGGGCTTCCAAGCCAGTAGAAAGTAATTTTATCTTAAGATAGAGAAAGTAAATGTAATCTAAGCCAAATCATTCTCCAAGCTTCTGATTGCCTCAGAGAAGCCAGCACATTACTGTACAATGACCTTTGAAGAAGTCAATAGGCACAAAAAACATCTTTTGAACCATTTAAAAGAGCTCACAGTTTTGAAATAGAAGCCAAAGAAAAATGTTAAGGAAAGGGATGGACTTTTAGGTAGGTAAATTTAATATGAAAAAGCAGAAATCAGTTCAATATATTTAAGAAAACACAGCAATGTATATATAAGTGTATATATATATATATTATAAAGTTGCTGAAAAATGGTTATTATACTGTAAAATGAGTCATTTTCTTCAGTGATGTGTGCAGTATTGGCTAGCATGGAGACTGTAGAAGGAGTTTAAAACTGTGCCTTCTAAATCTATTTCAGCCAATAATATTAGAAACATTGATTGCAGTTCTTCTTCAATAGTCATATGTAATTGCCTCATTGATTCATATGGACCTAGGCATGTTTTAATTAGGAGAAAATTATGATGATAATGATGATAGTGATGATGGTAGTGGTGGTGATTGATTCAACTTCCTTGGTTTGCATTGGTTTATATAAATTATTTATGCTGATTTTGATTTTATGTTTCTAGAAATTCACTTATTTCAATATTTTAGTTTAGAGGAATATGAGTTTTTAAGGAATGCTCTTTGAATTTTATATTTGTCTCTAATTTTACTAATTGGATATTCTCCTTTAGTTAACTCAGCTATCTATTGTCTGCTTAATTTTTTCTATCTTTTTTAAAATAGTCAACTTTATTATAGTTGACATTATTTTAAGTGTCTCTTCTTATAGCTTCTTTTAAAAATATTTATTGGCCCTTGCTCCATGAGATGTTACTAGGCCTGATACACCAGGAACATCTATCCCCATCTCCCAGACCTAGGAGTCACAAGGCCTGCATCTTCAGAAGGTATCGAGGTCACATACCTTCTCTAACCCCTCCCCCACAAATGCCAAGCTACCCAGTATTCTGGAACATGCCCAGCTGACCTGAGCTAAGTGCTGTGCTCATAGTGCCACTGTTCTGACCTTGACCCACCAGAGGTTACCAGACTGGGTGAATTAGGAGTATACAGGTTAATTAAATTTCCTCTTGTCTATAGCCCTATCTGCCCAGTGATCTGGAACACAACCAGCAGTCCTGAGTGCTGTCCCACCAAGCTTCATCTTCCAGACTTATGTGGGTTTCCAGGCCTACAACTTCAGGAAAACACAGGTTAGATTCCTTCTCTTCCTTTCCCTCACAAATACTTGTGCTGCTTAGGGATCTGGGACACATCCAACTGACCTGAGCTGAGTACTGTGCTCCAAGTGCCATTGTTGTGACCTTGTTCCACTGGAGGTTACAAGAATCTAGCCCTATCTCCTGGAACAGCTCCACCTGGAGTCCCCTGTCCTGAAATTTCAGGAACATCTAGGAGCATCTAATACCAGCATACAGACAGGTTCCAATTGGGGTCACCAAGCCTGCAACTTCAGGAATATCTAAAGGTCACCATGCCTGCTACACCAGGAAACTCCTGTTTAATTGTGGGATCACTGCACCACTGACCTTCACAAGATTAGATGCATCAGGAACATCCAAACTGACACTACCCTGCTACATAAGCAACATTCAGGCCTCCGGCACCAGGAATATCCAAAGTCCTGTGAATGAATATACAAAGTCTCCTGAGCTTTGTGCTATCCCTCTGAGTTCTGTTGTCCAGACATTGTTCCACTGGCCTATATCAGTCCTGTTGCCCCAGAAATACCCAGGCTCATAGTACAGGAACATCCAGGCCTGCTATGTAAAGAATAGTCAGTAACAGGTGGACACAACCACATGACTTAAGGCCAGCATAAAACCAAAATCAGGGGGATCCAAGAGGGCAGAGGCCTGCTTGGATGTATTTTGATCTCGGGGGAAACAGCCATAGGGCGGCAGTTGTTGCAGGGCACTGTACAAACAGGTCTGGTGTGCTTGACCCCCCAGGGTCTCACCCAACTACCCAGGGACCACTGGGGGTCCTTGGACAGGATGGTCCCTCCCACTCTTGGACCCACACCGAAGCCGCTGAATCCAGGAATCGGGATTCCCCCCTCCCCCACCAGGAGAAACATGCCAGGTAAACTCCAATCTAATACCCAGTGGGCAGATTCATACCCCACACAGAGATAATCTCCAGCCTGCTGGGCACTCCCAGGTCTCACACAGACAATCCAGCTATCTGGTGAAAGGTTGCAACCTGTGGAAGTGCACTCAGCTGGGCTGCAGAGTGCCATCAGGCTGCAGATTGCAACCCACTGCGGTATATGGGAGCTTAGTCGACAGTGATGTCACTTGCTAGTTTCCAGACTCGGGCTGTGGGAACGGCAAGGCTATTGGGGGTGAAGGCAGATTTACCCACCACAGAAGCCAACCCTGGGAAAACTGTGAGGTATTTTCAATTACAATCTATCGGACATTTTTACTAGTACTGGCCCTTTCGGCAGGGAACCAGAGCTTACGTGTACACGGCTCCACCCCCTGGATTAGTTAGGTCTCTACCTAGGAGGTAGGGCTTAATGAGTCACCTTACAGGGGTGGAGTAAGGCAATTAGACTCCTACACTAAAGCGCCCCCCTTTGGACCCAAGTCCAGAAGACAGCTAGAAATTTCCAATGGCCAGAGGCCCCAGACCAAAAAACAAAACCAGAGCAGAATGACTCCAACAAAAGAAAGCAAAGTTATTTCATCCAGCCCGGACCACCTCATCACAGCTGAAACACATGAAAACGAGGACAATTCTACACTATGGAAAGTGATAGAGTCCCTTCAAGAAGAACTTAAATCTATGAAGGAATTCAAAGAAGCCACAATTGCACATATGAAAGCAATGGAAAACCATTAGAGAACTTCAGAACAAGGTGGCTCACCTTGAACAAGAAAAAGAGAGGGCAATGGAAGACATCCAGACAAAGACAAGCAAACTGGAGCAGGAAATGTACAAAACAAATAGAATCACTTAAGACATGAAAATGGAAATGGAAACAATAAAGAAAACACAGTCAGAGTTAAAAATGGAAATGGAGAATCAAGGGAAGAGAACAGGAACTATCGATTTGAGTACTAAAAATAGGATTTAAGAGATGGAATACAGGATCTCAGGCATGGAAGATTCGATGGAAGAAATCAATACAACATCCAAAGAAAACGAGAAAGCTAAAAAATCTCTCACCCACAATATCCAAGAAATCAAGGACTCAATGAAAAGATGGAACCTAAGAATTATAGGCATAGAGGAAAGAGAAGACTCCCAACATCATGGTCCAGGAAATATCTTCAACAAAATCATAGAAGAAAACTTCCCAAACCTAAAGAAAGAGATGCCAGTAAAATTCCAAGAGGCTTACAGAACACCAAACAGATTAGATCAGAGAAGAAACTCCTCTCACCACATAATAATAGAAACTCCAAATATAGAGAACAAAGAAAGGATATTAAAAGCTGTAAGAGAAAAAGGCCAAGTCACATGCAATGGCAGACCCATAAGAATTACACCTGACTTCTTCTCAGAAACTTTAAAAGCTAGAAGGGCCTGGACAGATGTCATACAAGCCCTGAGAGAACATAGGTGCCCAGCCAGACTACTATACCCAGCAAAACTCTCTATCAACATAGATGGAGAAAACAAGGTATTCCATGACAAAATCAAATTTAAACAATATCTACCCACAAACCCAGCCCTACAGAAGATACTAGAAGGAAAATTCCAACCCAGAGAAGAAAACTACACCCAAGAAAACAGAGGAAATAGAAACCTCCACAGCAACTAAACAAAAAGAAACACAAGACGACCAGCTATACCAAAATAATGGGAAATAACAACCCCTGGTCACTAATATCCTTCAACACCAATGGACTCAACCCACCAATAAAAAGAAACAGACTTACAGCCTGGATCCATAAACAAGACCCATCTATTTGCTGCACACAAGAAACACATATCACTAATGAAGATAGAAACTATCTCAGAGCAAAGGGCTGGGAAAAGGTTTTCCAAGCAAATGGACCCAGGAAACAAGCTGGAGTAGTCACCCTAATATCAAACAAAATAGACTTCCAATTGAAATTAATTTAAAAAAAGACAGAGAAGTGCATTACATACTCATTAAAGGAAATATTCATCAAGAGGACATCTCAATATTGAACATCTATGCCCCAAATACAAAGGCACCTACATTTATAAAAGAAACGCTTCTAAAACTTAAATCGCACATCGATCCAAACACTTTAGTAGTGGGAGACTTCAATACCCCACTCACAACTATGGACAGATCATCAAGACAGAAGCCAAACAGAGAAATAATGAGTCTAAGAGAGATCATGAACCAAATGGACCTGACAGATATCTACAGAACGTTTCACCCAAACAGAAAAGAATACACGTTCTTCTCAGCACCTTACAGAACCTTCTCCAAAATCGACCATATAGTTGGACACAAAGACAGCCTCAACAGATACAAGAAAATTGAAATAACCCCTTGTATCTTATCAGACCACCATAGAATAAAGCTGGACTTCAATAGCAAAAGAATCAACAGAAAGTCTCCACACCTATGGAAATTGAACAACTCTTTACTAGAGGACAACTGGGTCAAGGAAGAAAAAAGAAGGAAATCAAAAACTTCTTAAAATTCAACGAAAATGAAGACACAACATACCCAAACCTATGGGACACAATGAAAGCTGTGCTATGTGGAAAGTTCATAGCACTAAGTGCCTTCAAAAAGAAAAGTGTGACAGCTCATATTAGCGAATTAAGAGCTAAACTGGGTGAATTGGAAATAAAAGAAGCAAACCCTCACAAGAGTAGCAGAAGGCAGGAGATCATCAAACTTAGGGCTGAAATCAACAACTTAGAAACAAAAAGAACTGTACAAAGAATCAATGAAACCAAGAGTTGGTTCTTCGAGAAAATCAACAAAATAGGCCCTTAGCCAAATTAACTAAAAGACAGAGGGAGAAAGCCCAAATCAACAAAATCAGAAATGAAAAGGGAGAAATAACAACAGACATTGAGGAAATCCAGAGAATATTTGGATCCTACTTTAAAAATCTATACTCCACCAAATATGAAAACTTAAGTGAAATGGACAATTTTCTTGATAGATTCCACCTACCAAAGCTAAATCAAGATCAGATAAACAGATTAAACAGCCCTATAACCACTAAGGAATTAGATACAGTCATTACCATTCTCCCAACCAAAAAAAGCCTATAAACATACAAAAAGTTTACAAAACACCAAGTAGATTGGAATAAAAAAGAAATCCTCCCTGCCACATAATAATCAAAACACTGAATGTATAGAAAAGAAAAGAATACTAAAAGTTGCAAGGGAAAAAGACCAAGTAACATATGAAGGCAGAGCTATCAGAGTTACATCAGAGATACAGCTGACTTCTCAACAGAGTCTCTTAAAGTCAGAAGGGCATGTGCAGATCTCTTGAAAACTCTATGAGACCATAAATATCAGCCAAAACTGCTATACCCAGCTATACCCAGTAAAACTTGTAATCACTATGAAATCAGAAAACAACATATTTCCACAACTAAATCAAATTTAAACTAGAAATATCTACAAACCCTGTCCTACAGAATATACTAGAAGGAAAATTCCAACCCAAGGAGGCTAGCTTCACTCAGGAAAACACAGGAAACAAATAACTCCAAAACCAGAAGGAAAACTCTATCTATCTATCATCTATCTATCTATCTATCTATCTATCTATCTATCTATCTATCTATCTTTCTTTCTTTCTTTCTTTCTGCCACCACCACCATCAAAATAACAGGAATTAACAATCATTTGTCCCTAATATCTCTCCACATCAATTCCCCAATAAAACGACACAGGCTAACAGCATGAAATAAAAAACAGGATCCATCATTCTGTTGCATACAAGAAACACACCTCAGCAACAAAGATAGACATACCTCAATGTAAAGGACTATAAAAAGGTTTTCTAATCAAACAGACCCAAGAAGCAAGCAGGAGTATCCATTCTTGTATTCAACAAAATAGACTTTCAAATGAAATTAATCAATAGATATGAGGAAGGATACATCATACTTATTAAAGCAAAAAATACACCAAGATTATATCTCAGTTCTGAGCATTTATACTCCAAAACAAGGGCACCCTCATTTGTAAAAGAAACACTACTAAAGCTTATATTACACATTAATACTGGGAGACTTCATCACCCTACTCTCACTAGTGGAGAGATCATCAATACAGAAACTAATGAAAGATATAATGAAACTAAGAGACATCATCAATTAAATGAACCTAACTGATACCTAGAGAACATTTCATCCAAACACAAAAGAATATACATTAGAGGATCCAAGATGGCAGTATTCAGTGGGGACACATTTTGAGCTTGGGGAAAACAGCTACCACATCGCAGAAATATAAAGAAGCTGAGCAACAACCTGAGAAGCGCGAACCCACAGGGTCACACTGGGAAAACCCAAGGACTAGTGGGGGTCCCTCAGGACAAGGAAACAGACCTACCAGCCGAGGGGCCCAACACACACCACGGAACCCAGGCCAAGGGGAGTGCTGTGGATACTGCCTGCAGAAATGGGCATGAGAAACTGAAATACACAGCAAGTGGCTCCAAACCCCAGACAGGGGTGCTCACCAGCTTACATGATGGCATTCTAGCATCAAAAAAATAAAAAATAAAAGGACCAGCAGAGCTATGAGAACAGGTATATTCTCTGCGGAAACATTATGGTGGTGATCCACAACACATTCTGAGTTATAAGGGAACTGTGAGACCACCTCAATTTATCTCCAGCAGAGTGGCAATCTGGTAGCCACAAGCATATCTGGGCTTGCCCTGAAAGGTGATGGACATACAACTCCCTCTAATCGATATTCAATCACATGGAAGAACATTGCTACAGGACAAGGCTGTTCTTGTGCACCAGTGCACAGGTCCCATCACTGCAAGCCCCAATTGCCAGATAGAGGTACCTCTCCACTTTCTGAGCACCCAGGTCCCACACAAACACCCCACCACCCAAGGGAGAGCAATGGTGCCACTGAAATGTAAGATCGTAGATGGTGGAAAGGTGGGTGGTCAGTTTAAAAGGCTGCCGAACTCCACTGAGTACAAGCCCAGCAGATGGGGTGTGATGTTCATATTGGAGCAAGTGCACCTTGCCATTTCTCAGTGGGATTTCATGTCTTCCACATTTACAATCCCAGCACAGGAGGACGGAGTTCTTGCCCTTTGTGTATCGCCTGAGTGTTTCAGATTACAAGGGCTTACTGCTGAGGGCTGAGAGGCACAGAGGTGCTCTGGGGACCACCTAGAAGAAGTCACCTGGGGGAACCATGACCACAGACTTGACCCTCTTACCAAATATATAAGCAGCAGAAAATCTTCTGCTCTAACCTACAATCTGTGGCCCTCCAAGCCGCATTGACATCACTAGGAAGACATGCTAGTACCCAAGTCTCTGGAGCTCAATAGCAAATCCCATCCAATCCCCGACCTAAGTTCCTAGTTGGGACACAAGGGGAAGGGGTGAACTTCGGGGGGGGGGGACACTGAGACCCATCACACTTCTGAAGACCTCACTGAGCTTGTGTTGAACTAAAGACCACCAAACCTATAGGGACTGTACACCAAAGCTCCCTCCTTGGCACCAAGTCCAGAAAACATCAGGAACAATCAGCTAAGGACAACCAGATGGCTAAAGGTCAGTGAAAGAACAAAACTGACAAAAATCAGGGAAATATGACTCCAACAAAATTCAACTATGCTGGATCAGCAAGCTCTGACCATCCCACCACAGCTGAAACACATGAAACTGATGACAAATCTATACTTTGGAAAATGATAGAGGCCTTACAAGAAGAAAATAAATGGCTGAAAGAATATAAAGAATACTCAATTTTACAAATGAAAGCAATGGAGAATACCATTAAAGACATCCAAGTCAACTCAGCCCAACATGAACAGGAAAGAGACAAGTTGACAAAAGAGTTGAAAAATTTGACAGACTTCCAGATGAAAAAAAAGCAAATTGAAGCATTTTATATTGAAACATATAAAATGAGCAAAATTGTTCAAGACTTGAAATTGGAAGTGGAGGCAATAAAGAAAACACAAACAGAGGTAAGCCTGGAGGTAGAAAATCAAGGGAATAGAACATGAATTACAGACATGAGTATCAAAAATAGGATACAGGAGATGTAAGACAGACTCTCAGGCATGGAAGATTCGATTGAAGAAATTAGTAAAACAACCAAAGAAAATGAGAAATCTAAAAAGGTTCTTACCTACAACATCTAAGAAATCAAGGACTCAATGAAAAGATGGAACCTAAGAATTATAGGTATAGAGGAAAGACAAAACGCCCGACTCCAAAGTACAGGAAACATGTCCAACAAAATCAGAGAAGAAAACTTCCCAAACCTAAGGAAAGAGATGCCAATAAAATTCCAAGAAGCATACAGAACACCAAACAGATTAGACCAGAAAAAAAATTCCTCTTGCCACATAATAATTGAAACTCCAAATGTACAGAAAAAAAAGAACATTAAAAGCTGTAAGAGAAAAATGTCAAGTAAAGTATAATGGCAGACCCATCAGAATTACACCTGACTTCTCCTCAGAAATTTAAAAGCCAGAAGGGCCTGAGCAGACATCCTACAAGCCCTAAGAGAACATAGGTGCCAAGCCAGATTACTATACCCAGCAAAACTCTCTATCAACATAGATGGAGGAAACAAGATATTCCATGACTAAACCAAATTTAAACATTATCTACCCACAAATCCAGCCCTACAGAAAATCCTAGAAAGAAAATTCCAACCCAATGAAGATAACTATAGCCAAGAAAACAGAGGAAACAAAAAACTACCCTGCAGCTAAACCAACCTACATCAAAATAACAGGAAATAACAACCTTAGGCAATTAATATCCATCAAAATCAATGGACTCAACTCCTCAGTAAAAAGACACAGGCTTACAGAATGGATCTGTAAACAAGACCCAACATTTTGCTACATACAAGAAACACATCTCACTAACAAAGATAGATGCTACCTCAGAGTAAAGGGCTGGGAAAAGGTTTTCCAAGCAAATGGGCCCAGGAAGCAAACTGGAGTAGCCATCCTAATAGCAAATAAAAGACTTTCAACAGAAGTTAATCAAAACAGATAGGGAAGGGCACTACATACTAGTTAAAGGAAAAAATTCATCAAGACAACATCTCAATACTGAATATCTATGCCCCAAATACAAGGGCACACACATTTGTAAAAAAAAAAAAAAAAAAAAACCTCTTCTAAAGTTT
Organism: Lophiomys imhausi; assembly: GCA_907164525.1. NCBI lineage: Eukaryota > Metazoa > Chordata > Mammalia > Rodentia > Muridae > Lophiomys > Lophiomys imhausi. Next base: position 5,601,084 of record CAJQZJ010032984.1, on the reverse strand, counting down.
AAACCACACATCGATGCACACACATGAATAGTGGTAAACTTCAACACCCCACTCAGAATAATGAACAGGTCATCAAGACAGCAAACAAACAAAAATAATGAGCCTAACAGAGGTCATGAACCAAATGGACCTAACAGATATCTATAGAACATTTCACCCAAACACAAAAGGATATACCTTCTTTTCAGCACCACATGGAACTTCATCCAAAACTGACCATATAGGTGGACACTAAGCAAGCTTCAACAGATACAAGAAAATTGAAATAACCCCTTGCATTTTATCAGACCACCATGGAATAAAGCTGGACTTCAACAACAACAGAAATAATAGAAAGCCCATTCATGGAAACTGAACAACTCTCTACTCAATGAATACTGGGTCAGGGAAGAAATAAAGAAAGAAATCAAAGACTTCTTAAAATTCAACAAAAATGAAGGCACAATATACTCCAACCTATGGGAAACAATGAAAGCAGTGACACAAGGAAAGTTCACAGCACCAAGTGCTTTCAAAAAGAAAATTGTGACAGCTCATATTAGCAAATTAACAGAAGAACTGAAAGAACTGGAAAAAAAAAAAAAGAAGAAGCAAACACTCCCAAGAGGAGCAGTAGGCAGGAAATCATCAAGCATAGAGCTAAAATTAACAACTTAGAAACAAAAAGAATACAAAGAATCAATGAAACCAAGAGGTAGTTCTTTGAGAAAATCAACAAAATAGAAAAACCCTTAGCCAAATTAACTAAAAGGCAGAGGGAAAATACCCAAATGAACAAAATCGAAAAAGAAATGGGAGAAATAACAACAGAATTGAGGAAATCCAAAGAATCTTTAGGTGTAACATTAAAAAAAAAAATCTGTACTCAACAAAATTTGAAAACCTAAGTGAAATGGATACTTTTCTTGATAGATTCCACCTACCAAATTTAAATCAAGATAAGGGTAACAGATTAGGCAGTCCTATAGCCCATAAGAAAATAGAAACACTCATTAAAAGCCATTATTTGGACTGAAAGGGAGAGCTGTTGGGGGGAAAAATAAATACCTTAAACAAAAAAAAAAAAAGAAGGGAAGAAGATGGTGGGGCTGAGGGGGAGGAGGGTGGAAGGGTGGGACTGGAGGGGGGAGTAGGGAGGGGATTGTGATTGAGATGTAACTTGAAGAAATTAAAAAATAAATTATTTAAAAAAAAAAAAGTCTCCCAACCAAAAAAAGCCCAGGACCAGATGTTTTCAGCACAGAATTCTACCAGACTTTCAAAGAAGAGCTAATACCAATTCTCTTCAAACTCTTGCACAAAATAGGAACAGAAGGAACATGACAAAACTCATTCTATGAGGCCATAGTCACCCTGATACCTAAACCACACAAAGACCCAACAAAGAAAGAAAACATCAGACCAATTTCCCTCATGAACATATATGCAAAAATACTTAATAAAATGCTAGCAAACCAAATGCAAGAACACATCAAAAGTATCATACACCATGGTCAAATATGATTCATCCCAGGAATGCAGGAATGGTTCAATATGCGAAAATCCATCAACGTAATTCATAATATAAACAAGCTGAAAGAAAACACACATACACATGATCATCTCGCTAGATGCTGAAAAAGCATTTGTCCAAATTCAACACCCCTTCATGCTGAAAGTCCTGGAGAGAACTGGCATGTAAGACCATACCTAGAAATAATAAAGGTGATATATAGCAAACCAGTAGCCAACATCAAATTAAATGGACAGAAACTTAAAGCATTTCCTCTAAACTCAGGGACAAGGCAAGGATGCCCACTCTCCCCATATCTCTTCAACATTGTACTTGAAGTCCTATGTAGACCCATAAGACAACTAAAGGAGATCAAGGGGTTACAAATTGGAAAGAAGTCAAATTATTGTTATTTGCAGATGATATGATAGTATACATACCTGACCCCCAAAATTCCATGAGACAAATCCTAAAATTGATAAACACCTTCAGCGAGATGACTGAATACAAAATTAATTCAAAAACATGTGGAACCCTTCTTTATACAAAAGAGAAATGGGCTGAAAAAGAAATTAGGGCAACAACACCATTCACAATAGCCACAAACAACATAAAATAGCCGGGGGGGGGGGGCGAGGGTAACTCTAACCAAGCAAGTGAAAAACCTGTCTGACAAGAACTTCAGGCCCTTGAAGAAAGATATTGAATAGGACATCAGAAGATGCAAAGATCTCCCATGCTCATGGATAGGTAAAATCAACATAATAAAAATGCCCATCCTGCCAAAAGCAATATACTGATTCAATGCAATTCCCATCAAAATACTGACACAATTTTGGCAGACCTGGAAATAATCATTCTTAACTTCATATAGAACAACAGAAAACCCTGAATAGCTAAATCAATCCTGTAGAAAAAAAAATCTGGAGGTATCACCATCCCAGATTTCAAGCTATACTACAGAGCAATAGTAATAAAAACAGCACTGTACAGATAAAGAAACAGACCAGTTGATCAATGGAATAAAATTAAAGACCAATAAATGAACCCACACACCTATGGTCACTTTATCTTCAACAAAGAAACCAAAACTGTACAATGGAAAAAGGACAACATCTTCAACAAATGCTGCTGGTCTTACTGGATGCCAACATGTAAAACAATGAAATTAGACCTATACTTTTCATCTTGCACAAAACTAAATCCAAGTGGATCAAAGATCTTAACATAAAACCGGATACACTAGGTCTAATAGAAGAGAAAGTGGGGAAAAGCCTAGAACTCATTAGCCCAGGTAACAACTTCCTGAACAGAACATCAATAGTTCAGTTCTAAGACCATCAATCAATAAACGGGACCTCATGAAACTGAAAAGATTTTGTAAGGCAAAGGACACTGTTGTTGGAACAAAACAGCAACCTACAGATTGGGAAAAGATCTTTACCAACCCCACATCTGACAGAGGGCTAATATCCAAAATGTATAAAGATCTCAAGAAATTAAACACCAGAAAACAAATAATCCAATCAAAAAATGGGAAACAGAGCTAAACTGCAAATTCACAAAAGAGGAATTTCTAATGACACTTTAAGAAATCCTCAACATTGTTAATCATCAGAGAAATGCAACTCAAGACAACTCTGAGATTCTATCTCTCACCTGTAAGGTTGGCAGCTAAGAACAAAAATTCTAATGGCAGAACATGCTGTCAAGGTTGTGAAAAAAGATGAACATTCCTCCATTGCTTGTGGGAGTGCAAACTTGCACAACCACCATAAAAAACAGTCTGGCAATATCTTAGAAAACTTGGAATAGCTCTACCTCAAGACCCAGCCATTCCTCTCCTGGGTATACATCCAAATGATTCCTCACCAAACCACAAAGATGTTTCCTCATCTATGTTCATAGCAGCCTTATTTGTAATAGCTGGAAACTGGAAACAACCCAGATGTCCCTCAATCGATGAATGGATAAAAATATTGTGATACATCTACACAGTGGAATACAACTCAGCTATCAGAAACAATGAAATCATGCAATTTGCTGCCAAATGGATGTAACTAGAAAACCTCATCCTGAGTGAGCTAACCCAGACTCAGAAAAATGTACATGGCATTTAGCCGTATAGCACAGTATAACTATTCTACAACCAACACACCAAAAGGAACAGGAACATAGACTTTGTTGCCTGTTGATGAGACACTTTGCCCTAGTGCTGCTGCCATGTAGGCTCCCAGTGTATGAAGATGCTCTTGGCCCTCATATGACTGGTGAACTGGGGGGGGAGACTGATGGGTGGGGCACCACACTCTGGATGAGTAGAATGGGGGGAGGGGGAAGGGTGTGACTTGGAGGGGTGCAAGGGAGCACTGTAATGGAGATGTGGCTTGAAGTAGTGAACAAACATAAATTTAAAAATATACTTTATTCTCAGCTTCTCATAGAACCTTCTAGAAAATTGATCATATACTTTACCACAAAGCAAGCCTCGACAGATACAAGGAAACTTACATAACCCCTCACATCTTATCAGATCACCATGGGTTAAACCTTGACTTCAATAGCATCAGAAACAACAGAAAAGCTAAAAACTTACAAAAACTTAACATCATTCTACTCAATGACCTTTGGTTCAAAGAAGAAATACGCAAATAAATTAAAAACATCCTAGAATTTAATGAAAATGAAGGCACAAAATACCCAAACCTATGGGACACAAGGAAAACAGTGCTAACAGGAAAGTTCATAGCGCTAAATGGCTTCATAATAAAATTGGAGAGATCTCATACTAGCAATTTAAAATCACATCTGAAGCTCTAGAACACTCCCCCGAGGAGTAGACAGCAGTAAATAATCAAACTCAGTTCTGAAATCAATATATTAGAAACAAAGACAACAATATAAAGAATCAATGAAACCAAGAGTTGTTGAGAAAATCAACAAGATATATAAACATTTAGTCAAACTAACTAAAAGGCAGAGAGAAAGTATCCAAATTAACAAATCAGAAATGCAAAGGGGTCATAACAATTGACATTGAGGAATTCCAAAGAACCAGAAGATCTTACTTCAAAAGGCTATAATCCACAAAGCTAGAAAATATAAATGAAAAGAATGATTTTCTTGATAGATTCCACTTACCAAAGTTAAATCAGGATCAGATAAACAAATAAAACAGTTGCATAACCCCTAAGGAATTGGAAGCACTTATCAAAAGTCTCCCAACCAAAAAATTCCCTGGGCCAGATGGTTTTAGTGCAGAATTCTACTAGATATTCAAAGGGCTAATACCATTACTCCTCAAACTATTGCACATAATAGAAACAGAAGGAACTTTGCCAAGCTCATTCTATGAAGTCATGATAACCTTGATACATAAACCACACAAAGACTCAACTGAGAAAAAGAATTTCAGACCAATCACCCTCATGAATATTGATGTAGAAATACTCAATAAATTACTGGCAAACTGAACCAAGAACACATCAAAAATATCATCCACCATGATCAAGTAGCCTTCATCCCAGTGATGCAGGGATGGTTCAATATACAAAAATCAGTCAAAGTAATCCACCATATAAACAAACTGAAAGAAAAAAATGCATGATCACCTCATTAAATGCTGAAAAAGCCTTTGATAAAATTCCAAAACACATTCATGATAAAAGTCATGGAGAAATTAAGTATAAAAGGTCCATACCTAAACATAATAAAAGAAACATGTGGCAAGCCAATTGCCAAAATCAAACTAAATGGAGAGACACTTAAAGCAATCCACTATCAGGGACAATACAAGGCTGCCCACTCTCCCCATATCTCTTCAATACAGTACTTAAAGTTCCAGCTAAAACAATAAGACAACTAAAAGAGATCAAGGGGATACAAATTGGAAAGGAAGAAGTCAAATTATCCATATTTGCAGATGATATGATTGTATAGATAAGTAACGCCAAAACTCTACTAGAGAACTCCTACAGCTAATAAACACATTCAGCAAAATGGCTGGATAATAATTAACTAAAAAAAAAAAAAAACAAATCAGTAGTCCTCCATTATACAAATGATAAATAGGCTGAGAAAGAATTTAGGGAAACAACTCCCTTTACAATAGCCACAAACAATATAAAATACCTTGATATAGCACTAACAAAGCACATGAAAGACTTGTCTGAGAAGAACTTCAAGTCCCTGAAGAAAGAAATTGAAGAAGATATCAGAAGATGGAAAGATCTTCTATGCCCATCTCATAATCATTTTGATTTGTATTTCCTTTATGATTAAGGATATTGAACATTTCTTTAAGTACTTCTTAGCCATTAGAGATTCCTCTGCAGTGAATTCTCGGTTTAGCTTTGTAACCTTTTTTTATTGGATTATTTGGTTTGTTGGTCTTTAATTTCTTCAGTTAGTTGTATAGTTTGGATCAACATAGTAAAAATGGCCATACTACCAAAAGTAATTTACAGATTCAATGCAATTCCCAACAATATCCTGACACAATTCTTTGCAGACCTTGAAAGAAATATTTTAAACTTTATATGGAAAAATAAAAAAACCCAGGATAGTGAAAACAGTCGTGTACAATAAAAACCTCAGGAGATATCACTATTCCTGACTTCAAGCTGTACTACAGAGCAACAGTAAAAACAACCACATGGTACTGGCATAAAAACAGATGGGTTGACCAACTGAACCAAATTAAAGACCCAGAAGTAAGCTCAAGCACCTATTGACACTTGATTTTTGACAAAGATGCCAAAATCATACAGTGGAAAAGAGAAAGCATCTTCACCAAATGTTGCTGGTCCAACTGGATATCTACATGTAGGAAAATGCACATAAATCCATATTTATCACACTGCTCAAAAATCAAGTAAAAGTGGATCAAAGACCTAAACATAAAACCAGATACACTAAATCTAATAGAGGAGAAAGTAGGGTAAAGCCTCGAACTCTTTGGCACAGGAGACAACTTTCTGAACAGAACACCAATAGCTCAGGTACTAAGATCAAAAATTAATAAATGGGACTTCATGAAACTGAAAAGCCTCTGTAAGGCCAAGGACAATTTTATTAGAGCAAAACAACAGTCTACTGATTAGGAAAAGATCTTCACTAACCCCACATCTTACAGAGTGCTAATATCCAAATTATACAACTAACTGAAGAAATTAAAGACCAAAAAACCAAATAATCCAATAAAAAAAGGTTACAAAGCTAAACCGAGAATTCACTGCAGAGGAATCTCTAATGGCTAAGAAGTACTTAAAGAAATGTTCAATATCCTTAATCATAAAGGAAATACAAATCAAAATGATTATGAGATTCTATCTTATACCCATCAAATTGGCTAAGATCAGAAGCTCAAGTGACTGCATGTGTTGATGACGATGTGCAGAAACAGGAACATTCCTCCACTGCTGGTGGGAGTGCAAACTTGTAGAACCACATTGTAAAACAATCTCGCAATTTACCAGAAAATTGTGATTAGTTCTAATTCAAGTCCCAGCTATACAACTCCTGGGCATATACACAAAAGTACTTACCACAAAGGAATACTGCTCCACTATTAGAAACAAGGATATTATGAAAATGCAGGCAAATGGATGGAACCAGAAAAGATCACCCCGAGTGTTCTAACAGACTCAGGAAGACAGGCATGATATTAACTCACTAATAAGCAGATATTGTCTATAAGTACAGGATAACCTTGCTACAATCCACAGACCCAAAAATGTAAGTAACAAGGAGGGCGCAAGGGAGGGTGCTTGAATCACTCTAAATAGTGGAAATAAAATAGACTTTGGAAGTGGATGGAGATAGAGAACCAGACAGGTATCCAACATTATTCACATCTGAGAGGCTTTATCAAGCAGACAATGGAAACAGATGCAGAGATCCACAACAAAACCTTAGGTGAAAATCAAGGAGTATTTAGGAAGAATTTTGGGGAAGTTTTAGGGAGCTGGTGAGATCAAGGACACCACAAGAAGACTCACATAGCTAATTAACTCAGACACAGGAGCTGCTCATAGATACTGAACCACCAACCAGAGAACATGCACAGACTGGCCCTAGGCCCTCTATTCATGTGAAACTGATGGGCTGCTTGGTTCTCAAGTGAATCCCCTAAAAATTTTAGTGGGGCCTATCTCTGACTTGAACACTGTTACCTACCATGCAGCCCAGAGCTGCCTTTTCTTACAGCAGTGGAAGAGAAGGCACATCATCTTTTTTTTTTTTTAAACATTTATTTATTTATTATGTATACAGTATTTGCTCTACATATATGCCCAGGCAGATCTCAATGTAGATGGCTGTGAGCCACCATGTGGTTGCTGGGAATTGAACTCAGGACCTTGGGAATAACAGCCAGTGCTCTTAACCTCTGAGCCACCTCTCCAGCCCAAGGCACATCATCTTGATGTGAATTTTTTGTGCCAGAGTGGGTTGGTACTGGATTGGGGGAGGAGTATGGAGAAACTGGGTGGGAGAATGGGACTGGGGGGAGAGGGGGAGGGGGATGGGTATTGGAATATAAAATAAACAAATACATTAATGAAAAAGGATATATTTGTTTATTCATTTCTGTGTATGTACATGTGTATATGTGTGCTTATACATATGCAATGTAGTTCATACAGAAACAGGAGGAAAATTCACAGTAGTTAGTTCTTTCCTTCCATGTGTACATGCTGATGATAGGGTGATCTTATGCATTCTAAATGTTAATTAATTGTTCGTAGAGGCCTGCTTGCTGTCCCTTACTTTGTTTTATAATCATTGTCTCTGATTGGTTGGATAAATGCTGAGGCTAGAGATTGGGCAAAGTCAGAGGTAGGCAGGACCAAGGTGCAAGGGCTTTGGAAGCAGAGAGGATGGGTAGAAGAAGCCTCCAGAAGTAGGAGTAGCCAGAAGAAGCCTCCAGTAGGAGAAGAAGGAAAAGAAGTCAAGAGCAAGAGGAAGAAAGATCATTCCACGTGGCCAGGAACATGGGCATAGCATGGAGAACAACAGTCCAAATGGACATATGTATATTATATGGGGTCATATTTGGGGAATAGAATTAAGAGCTAGCTTGGGGGGAGGGCAAGATGTTGGCAATCAAGTTGGACACATTTTGATCATTAGGAAGACAGATTGGACAACAGCAGAGATATGCTACTGTGGAAAGGCCGTTTGTGAGGCTCAAGCATATCTGGAGTTTACCAGCAAAACCAGGGACAACAAAGAACTCAGTACTGGAAATTTAGACACTGAAGGATCAGAGTCACCAGACACTGACATGCATCGCTTCTCACCAGGAGACTGCACTCCCTCCATACCGGATCCTTTCAGGACTCCAGCTGGCAGTTTCGACCTCCAAACATAGGACCTCCTGAGTCCACAGCATCTGTGTAGGGCTTAGGCTTGGACACCCAGGAGCATACCAGCAGAGCTCCTACATGGTAAGACTGAGGGATTCTTCCTGGGATATTCAGTATGGCACTTTCTGGCTGACCATAACATCGGGATCTAGCTGGCAGGTGCCAATCTTCACCAAGCTCAGGCACACTGTGGGCAGCATACAGAACACCAATTGGACCTCCCTGCCCCTTTACACCCCCGACCTAACTACAGGTGGTCCAGTGGAAGCCCCTTCCAGGCAGGCTGCTTTGGAGCACTGCAATACAGGCAGGGACTCAGTAAATGATCTCTATATTGGATCTCCTGGCTCCACCCTCTCTGCCTGGCTGCTAAGCTGGATCCCCCTGCTGTGAAGCAGGGCACAGAATTAGCCACAGCATTGGTTCACAGAGTTTCAAACTGAGAGTTACAGACTAGCTCTAAAACTCCTCTGAGAGTTGACTGGGAGGACCATAGCCACAGCCCTGGCACTGTAGCTACAGGGAGTCTGGTGGAGGCACCTGCATACCCAGGCAGGATGCTTTGGAGCACTGTAATTCAGGCAGGGAAAAGGCACTGAGATTCCATGAGTGAATTCCATACTGGAACACTCTGCCTGTGCTTACTTCAGCAGGGCACTCAGTACCACCTCACTCTAGTACATTTAGATCTCCGCCCAGAACAGTGAAACGCTCCTGGATTGGGGCATGCTGCCCAAGGAGGCAGGCAGCACCAGACCACAGAGCATCTGACAGAGAGACAACCTCCACTCCCTCCCCCTCCCAGACCAAGAACTGGAGACACTTTGTGAACTCTCTGCGTACACCCACTTTGGGAAAGCTCTCAGTCTACTGCCTCAGTTTACAGCATCTAGATCTCAGTCTGGAGCAGTAAAGCAGCTCTGAACTATTGCATGTGGCCTGAGCAGGTGGATGGCTCTGACCCAAGGAACTTCTGACTGAAAGGCACAGGATAATCCTGAAATCTCTCTGGAGAAGAGCGTGGAAGGACCACAACCACAGTCTTGATACCCTTGCTACAGGGAAACTGCTAGAAGCCACATAGGTGCAGGCTAGCTACACTGAAGCACAGTGATTCTGGTGGGGAAAAGGCAGCTGGACATCCCTGAATTCAAGCACTGTGGACATGTAACTGAACTTTTAAATTATTATTTATCACTTATTTATTTATTACTAAATTCACTTATAACAAACACCAACAATTTCTTAACTATTAATCCTATAAATTCTTACAACCCCTTTAACCTATCCACTAAACTTATTGATAATTATTTTTCTAACCTTTTAGAATGATACAGTCTCTGGGGCAGGTCCTCAGTCGTCAGAAACACAGTCTTTGTTGTAGATTCTTTAACGCACTTAGCAGTCCTTTTTCTGGATCTCTCAGATGCAGATTCGTCAGGGTAAGTTGGTTATTGCAGTCTCACCTTAAATAAGGCTTCATGCTTTCTTCTCTGTGGGAGACCCCAGCCGTCTGCAGGCCAACTTACTTCTTTTGAATCAGGAACTCAGCTGCTCTGCCTCAGTCCTTAAAGCCAGGCACAATTTCCTTTAGGCCACTGTTCGGACAGATCAAACCCCTCTAGGCAAAAGCTGAGCCACAGGGTTTAGTCCTTGGCCTTTTGGTGTCTTGCTCAGGCTTTCTTTGCTCACCAGCTTCTTTCTGCTTCAGGGAAATCTGGCCATCAAATGACGGCCAACCCTTTTTTCAGCAGGACTCTTGGAGCTCTCTAGCATCAGGGGCCTCTTCTTCTTCTGGGCTCCATGCACTGTCCTTAAACAGGAGGAACTCTGTTTCAGCTTAATTTGGGCTCCGCCCACTTAGCAGCTGAAAACAATGTCAGGCCAGATACTTTGTTTCTTCAAGTCCATTAAGTCTTTCCTGTTTTCCTGACTTCAACCTTGTTTTTCAGTCTATTGAGTCTTTCCTGTTTTTCCTGACTTCAACCTTGTTTTTCAGTCTATTAAGTCTCCTGTTTGTTTTCTGTTTTTAGTCCACATGCTGATAATGCTCTTCATGCCCTGAATTGAGAGACAGTATCAGAAACCCCTATGTATTTTCTAAATCTAATTTATCTAACCCCTACAGGCAGCTGGACAACCCTGAATCCAAGCACTGTGGACAGGGTGTGAATTCCACATCAGATCTCCCTGACTGCACTTTCCTTGCTCCTCAGCTGAATACCAGGGCTACAACCCAGAGAGCTCTGACTTGGGAGCAGTAAAACAATCTCAGACTACTGTTTATTGCCTGGGTGATGTGGGATACACCAGATGACAGTGCTTCTGGCTATTAGATATACATTGAACCGAAGAACCCCCTGAGAGCAGCTTGGGATGACCATGAACATGGTCCCGACACACAAGCTGCATGGAAGCTACAGCTCCAGCCAACAGTCTGTGGCCTGCCAACCTGCACTGTGATCACTAAGAAGACCAGTTGGATCTAAGGAGCCTGCAGGCAGGAATAACACATCCTACCACTATCTCTGACATGAGTTCCCAATTGGGACACAACAGGAAGGGGTGAGCTCTGGGAGACACACTGAGAACCAACCTCCACACAAGGCCCCATCCAGCCTGTGGAGAGCTACAGATCACCAAGCTATACAGACTCTACAACAAAGCACTATTCTTGGCACTCAGCCCAGAGGGCACTAGGAACAAACAGCTAAGAAAAACCAGATGGCTAAAGGTCAGCAAAAGAACAGATCTGACAAAAGTCAGGGAAATATGACTCCAACAAAATGCAGCTATGCTAGTACAGCAAGCTCCAACCACTCCACCACAGCTGAAACACATGAATGATGACAAATCTATACTTTGGAAAGTGATAGAATCCTTACAAGAAGAAATTAAATCTCTGAAAGAATTTAAAGATTCCTCAATTTTACAAATGAAAGCAATGGAGAACACCATTAGAGATCTCCAAGCCAAAGCGGCTCAATATGAACAGAAAGATTTGAAAGATTTGCAGACAAAGAGAACCAAACTGGAGCAAGAAACATTGAAAACAGATAAAATTGTTCAAGACTTGAAATTGGAAGTGTAAGCAATAAAGAAAACAAAACAGAGGTAATCCTGGAGGTGGAAAATCAAGGGAAGAAAATAGGAACTACAAACATGAGTATCAAAAATAGGGTACAAGAGATGGAAGACAGAATCTCAGGTGTGGAAAATTAGATTGAAGAAATCAGTACAACAAACAAAGAAAATGAAAAATCTAAAAAGGTTCTCACCCACAACATCCAAGAAATAAAGGCCTCAATGAAAAGATAGAACCCAAGAATTACTGACATAGAAAAAAGAGAAGACTCCGGACTTCAAGGTCCAGGAAACATCTTCAACAAAACCATAGGAGAAAACTTCCCAAACCTAAAGAAAGAGATGCCAATAAAATTCCAAGAGGCATACAGAACACCAAAAAGAATAGACCAGAAAAGAAATTCCTCTTGCCGCATAATAATTGAAACTCCAAATGTATAGAACAAAGAATATTAAAAGTGGAAAGAGAAAAAGGTAAAGTAATATATAATGGTGAGACCCATCAGAATTACACCTGACTTCTCCTCAGAAACTTTAAAAGCCAGAAGGACCTGGGCAGACGTCCTACAAGCCCTAAGAGAACATAGGTGCCTGGCCAGACTACCTTATCCAGCAAAACTCTCTATCAACATAGATGGAGAAAACAAGATATTCCATGATAAAATCAAATTTAAACAGTATCTGCCCACAAATCCAGCCTTACAGAAGATCCTAGAAGGAAAATTCCAACCCAGTGAAGATAACTACACACAAGAAAATAGATAAACAAAAAACTCCACTGCAGCTAAACCAAAAGAAACACACAACCACCACCTACATCAAAATAACAGGAAATAACAACCTTTACTCATTAATATCCATCAACACTAAAGGACTCAACTCCCCAGCCAAATGACACAGGCTTACGGAATGGATCTTTAAACAAGAACCATCATTTTGCTGCATACAAGAAATGCATTTCTCTAACAAATATAGACACTGTCTCAGAGTGAAGGGCTGGGAAAAGGTTTTCCAAGCAAATGGGCCCAGGAAGCAACCTGAAGTAGCCATCCTAATATCAAATAAAACAGACTTTAAATGGAAGTTAATCAAAACAGATAGGGGAGGTCACTACATACTCATCAAAGGAAAATTCATCAAGAGGACATCTCATTACTGAATAGCTATGCTTCAAATACAGGGGCACCCACATTTGTAAAAGAAACTCTTCTAAAGCTTAAAACTCACATTGATTCCCCACACATTAGTAGTCGGAGACTTCATCTCCCCACTCACAACAATGGACAGGTCATTGAGACAGAAACAAAACAGAAAAATAATGAGCATAACAGAAGTCTTGAACCAAATGGACCTAACATATATCTACAGAACGTTTCACCCAAACACAAAAAGATATACCTTTTATTCAGCACCACATGGAATTTCCTCCAAAATTGACCATATAGTTGGACACAAACCTTAACAAATACAAGAAAATGAAATAACCCATTGCATCTTATCAGATCACCATGTAATAAAGCTGGACTTCAACAACAACAGAAATAACAGAAAGCCTACACGTTCATGGAAACTGAACAACTCTCTACTGAATGACCACTGGGTCAGGGAAGAAATAAAGAAGGAAATCAAAGATTTCTTAAAATCCAATGACAATTAAGGGACAACATACCAAACCTATGGGACACAATGAAAGCAGTGCTAAAGAGGAAACTTCATAGCACTAAGTGTCTTTAAAAAGAAAATTAGGGCAACTCATATTAACAAATTATCAGAAGAACTGGAAGAACTGGGATATAAAAGAAGCAAAAACTCACAAGAAGAGCAGAAGGCAGGAAATCATAAAACATAGGGCTGAAATTAACAATTTAGAAACAAAAAGAACAACAAAAAGAATCAATGAAACCAAGAGTTGATTCTTTGAAAAAAATCAACAAAATAGACAAACCTTTAGCCAAATTAACTAAAAGGCAGAGGGAAAAAAAACTCAAATCAACAAAATCATGAATGAAAAGTGAAAAATAACAATAGACATTGAAGAAATCCAGAGAATATTTAGGTCCTACTTTAAAAATCTGTACTCCATCAAATTTGGAAACCTAAGCAAAATGGACAATTTTCTTTTTTTTTTAATAATTTATTTTTTATTTCTTCAAGTTCCATCTCAATCACAATCCCCTCCTTACTCCCCCCTCCAGTCCCACCCTTCCACCCTCCTCCCCCTCA
>CAJQZJ010032984.1:5520523-5531447 GCA_907164525.1 Lophiomys imhausi | reverse complement strand
TCCAGAACACCCTCTTGATTCCTAAACAACTCAAAATTTAACTATGACACTCTAGGTATCTATTCTTCAACCACCTCAGAGACCTGAGAGGGATAAATATATCGGCCATCTTTTGTGCGTTGGCTCCTCCTCACGTGGCTCCAACATCTACTGCATGCAGCAGCTTCTACTCTTTCCTCCATGGGGGCTCCTCACTCATGTGGGGCTCTCTGGTTTAAACAGGGCATAGTTCTCTTGATTTCTCGTGGTAACTCACAGCTCACCAGCTCTCTCTGAGTAACTTGAGGCCCCTGGCCACGCCCTCCACTGGGTACTTTCTCCATGTCTCTCAGAGCCACAGCTTTGTAGCCACGACCCTCAACAAAGCTCTGCTGTGGCTCTCACACAGAGCTGGAGCTGTGGTTTCAACTGGACTTTGTCCATTTCAGCTCAGATCAGATCTGTCTATTATCCAAACAATGCCAAGCTTGGACATTTCTGTTTTCCGGGGTTTACCAATTACTTCTGTTTGCCCAAGACCATGTACTGCCATGTGCCCAGCCAACCTGTACCCTAAAAGCTCTTACTAATTCGCTACAGTCACCCTCTAAAAGAGTCATGTTGTTTTAGGTATCATAAGCTGACACATAACCAGCAGTCTTCTAAGGCTTTAGTGGGCTTGAAGCACAAAAGGATGCATACAGATATAATTATTATTGTGCATAAAAGTTCATGGAATATGCCTTGCTGGAATTAGGATGTCCTTGGGGCTTGACACCCTTGTTTTTGATTTCTGCCTCTAGGATTGGGATTATTTATTTATTGCTGCCCCAACATTGTAATTCAGCTTGTCTGGGTTTACATATTCACTGCTACAGAGGAATGTTTTAATTAAGAGGAATAATTTGTATCTTAACAACTTCTGATGTAGATAATCCTTAGGTGTATTTTGTACTTTGGACTTTATAGTTAATGACAGGACTGGTTCTGAGTTCTGAAATATAATGTGGAATGAATGTATCTGACTTTTGAAAAGTTCGTAAATTTGATCGAGCCTGCAGATGAGTACTAAAATGCAAAGCATGGAACTGAAGTCATAGTTGATAACCAACCACTAAGAGTATATCATAATGTACCTTGATGCTTGGACTTCCCTTCCCCAACACTAAGAGAAATGAAATTTCTCCTATTTACTTCTACATTCCATGTATTTTGTTAATAACATCAGAAATACTATCACAGATTTATCAACATTTTTGATAGGGCAAAAATGAAATTTGAATTATGTCAAAGAGTTAGCACTTCTCTGAATAATGTTTTATATTATGTAATTTAGTTGAATAAATGAGTCTAAAATTAATAAATAAGAACAATGTAAAAAGTATTTGAATAAGAAATCAGGAAGGACAACCCAGTATCTCTCTTTGACTTCTCCTCTAATTTTCACACATGCATACCTTGAAAAGTCTTGAATAATTACCTTAATTTAGTCTTTTTCAATCTTATAAGCTCTTGTGTATAGTTATTTACAGATCCTATCTAGAAAGAATACAAGTGTTACCTGAGCTCTTCTGCTTTTTACTATATTATCTCATTGAAAACACAGTATGATTCCTGCCAAGTGCATTATTGGAAATTCATATGTTTTGGTGATAGTTTTGAAGGTTTTTTTCAAACTTTTATTGATTATTTGTGAGTTTCACATCATGAACTTCAATCTCACTCATCTCCCCATCCCTTCATACTTTCCCTTTGCACATGAAACCTCCCCCTCAAAAGAAAATAAAAATTAAAAAAAATAAACAAACAATAACGAAAAGAAAGCATTAAAAAAAATCTCCTCTTGGAAGCTATAGACTATCACAGTGTGTCCCAAAGTCTTTATTTGCAAATGTCCTTTGCAATGTATCATTGGTCTGGTTTGAGACCTATGGCTTCTGCTACACCATCAGTACTGGTACTCACCTGGACTTCTCTCAGATATCATGTTGTTGCCCTACATCATGAAGATCCTGCAGCTTTGGATCTGCAGGACAATCCATTTCACATGCTCCAACAATCCATACATGAGGTAGAAGTCAGGGTTGGTCCAACTCAATGTTTTGGGCCTGGGCCTGGGTGATAACTGAACTAGTCAGCCTATCAGCTCTCCCACACCTGCACAGCCAGGGTGAGCTCTCCAACACCGCCCCAGTTAGTTCACTCCATGCTGCAGCTGACAAAGGCAGGGTCAGCCTTCCCTCTCCCATGCCCTTCAACTGCACCCATGCCACAAAAGCCAGCTCTACTGTGCTATGTGATTGAGGTGAAGGGCCCACTATCCTGAGTGGTGCATCAGGTGAGGGGCTGAGACTACACTCCTACTCTTAGGACCAGGGTCAGTTCTCCTGACTGTCTCAGGTGGCAAGATGGGTGAGGGCATCTACAATGTGCCCACACCCACCTCATGGCAGATGAATAGTGGGGCCAGCTCACCCACATCCAGGCCACCAAGGCCATTTCTATAGTGTAGCCCAGGCAAGGTGCAGGACCTGCTCTCCTGAGTGCTGCAGCTGGTGAGAGGTGGGGCCAGTTCTGCCAAGCCTTTGGACATCTACATGATCCCAGATGACAGCCAGGGATGACTGTATGGTCTCTATTGGCAATATGAGTCATGGGCATTCTCACAGATACCTGATGCTGTATTGGCACAGACACAAACATGGCCCTCAGGGGCATCATGGTCTGTGATTTTAACATGGACTCAGGTGGCAGGGGAGGCTACTCACAACAGGCTACTCTCCACCTTTGAGTCTCTTGTTCTGCCTCTCTTCATAATGCTTAAACTGTTCTGCTTCTCTTTTTCTCGAAACTGCTCAGCACACACTTGCATACTGTAGTAGCTTCTGCTGTGTGGGATACACAGTGGGCAGGCCTCTGGGTGTTTTCTGCCAGCCCACCCTGGATGTCATGGTTGCAGGTGGTCCTTGGGGTATCTTCTTCCACCCTTTCTGTGAGGTATTGATGCTATAATTCATTAATGTGTTTCTGTATGTGAATATATATGAGATATTTGATATGTTTCTTTTTCATTTACAAGCCTATATTTATTTTCCTGTTAGAAAATTAAGAATAGCATGTGTGTCTCAATAACAGATGAACAAGTCAAGATACTTTACCTCTGTTAACTTTCCATTTGCCTAATTTCCATCACATATACAGTAATATGATATGACATGCATTGTGGTCTTTCTCAACATGGAGTGTTCCCCTTAGATGAATGATGACTCTTCACTAATCTGAACATTCACAGAGTTCCCATATTTTCCTAAAATAATATGAAACCTCTTACCATGACCAGTTAACTGAGATCATTGCATACAGGGCCTTTGAATTTGATTTCCAGCGCTATTCTTGTCCACGTGTTTTTCCTGCCCACCACAGTTGTCAGTACCTGACACTACTGCTTAGCATGAACTGTCTTCCTCCAGTCTTCCACCTGCCAAAAGCATCTCATAGACACCTTCCTTAAGAACTTCTCACCTTTAGATTAATGCCTTCCACATCCAGACATGATTTTTTTGCTTTCTCCTTTTATTATAGTGGGTTGTTTATATGGGTGTCTACCACTCAATGAAAGAAAACATACCACACATCCTTTCACTACTCATATCTCTAAAACAAAATGCACATAAATACATAGCTTATACTCATTAAACACTAGGGTAAACTGTAAGTCACTCACTTATTACTTAAGTTTCTATTTCTTGTGGTAACAAGAAGCCTTACAAAAATTCAAGCACAACATTCCAGAGAGAGCTTTAATCTTTAACTAAGCACATTCCCTGGATTCCCATGAGAGTCCATGCCTGAAATATATTTTATGTGAGTTTATCACCCCCAAACTCCTTATTAGCATGAGGTCTCACAGAACTGCTAGATGGGAAGGTCATTTTTTAAATCATCCAGCTATTACACAGTTCCTTTAAAAATAAATTGAAAAGATGTGATAAGAAAAAAAAATCTAGGGGACATTTGCTGTGAGTCCCAGCCCTACTGATTCACGTAGTGGTCATGAAGGCTCAGAAAATTGCTGATTGGATCAGGAGGCAGTTAACACAATGCTGATTCTTTTCTTGTTCTGCCTTTTAGATATGACGTATGCATGGCAAGGGACTCAAGCAATTTGTCAGGTAATAATATCCTTTTGTTTCCAAGATGCATGATGGAGACTTAGAAGTCAAAAATTGTAAAATGAAAATATGACTCTAAATCTCTCTCTTTTCTTTCAGATGCTAATCATAGCAGAGAGTGTATTGCATCACCTGAATGCAGATATACTTTCCAGGTAAACTGAAATTCTGTTCGGATAAAGTAACTGCTGTCTTATGTTTAGAAGTTTGCTAAGAATGATTGAGGTTAGAATTAAATGTTGTATAAAGAAATTGATAGTCATAAATATAACTAAGGAACACCGGTCAAGAACAGCAG
Source organism: Lophiomys imhausi (assembly GCA_907164525.1). NCBI lineage: Eukaryota > Metazoa > Chordata > Mammalia > Rodentia > Muridae > Lophiomys > Lophiomys imhausi. The sequence continues at coordinate 5,526,998 of CAJQZJ010032984.1, read as the reverse complement.
AAGAAAACCTACAGAATAAACTAACCTGGGCCCATAGAGGCTCACAGAGACTGAACAAACAAGCAAAGAACATGCATGGGATGGACCTAGGCCTCATATGCGTATGTAACAGATTTTCAGCTTGATTTTCTTGTAGGTCTTCATGCCATACATTGTAAAATATGCCAGCAATTTATATATAATACAGTAAGAAAACAGTGGAAACTAGCAATCAGAATACATTAGGGTCTGTTCTGGGTTTTGTTATATATATGCAGATTTGAGCACACACATATTTGGATGTTTGAGGGCAACAATGGAGATAGCCACCCCAGACCTATTGAATGCTAGTCAACTGCTCTGCAAATGAGCTACATTATCCAACCCAACAAATGTGTTTCTTTGCTTTTTCCTACTAATTAATTTACTTTTTATCCCAATTGCATCTTTTCCTTCTTCCTGTCCTGCCAGTCCTTCCCTCTCAGCTACCCCCCCATACACTTTCCCTTTCTACTTAGAGAATGGGAGGCCTCAGATGTATATCAACTCACCTTGGCATATCAAGATGCAGTAAGACTGGAGCATCTTCTCCTATTGAGGCTAGATATGGCAGTCCTATTAGGGGAAAGGAATTCAAAGGCAGGCAACAGAATCAGAGATAGCTCCTGCTTCAGTTGTTAGGGTACCTACATGTTCTTTTGTTGGTGTTTCAGTCTCTGGGAGCACCTATGGTCCCAGTTTAGTTGAATCTGTGGGTTTTCCTATGGTGTCCTTGACCTCTCACTTCTTCAATCTCGCTCTCGCTCCTCCACAAATCTCCCAGACCTCTGGCTAATATTCGGGTGTGTATTTCTGCAGTTATTTCCATCAGCTGCTGGGTGAAGATACCCAGAGGACAGTTATGTTAGGCACCTGTCTGCAAGTATAAGAGAATATCATTAAAAGTGTCAAGGATTGGATCTCTCTCTTGGGATAGGTTTCAAGTTGGGCCAGTCAGTGGTTGGCCATTCCCTCAATTGCTGCTCCATTTTTATCCCTGAGTATCATGCTGGCAGGATAAACTTTGGGTGGAAGATTTATGGATTGGTTGTTTTCCCCATCCTTCCATTGGAAGTCTTGGCTGGTTATAGAAGGTGGCCATTTCAGTTTCCATATCTCCTGTTGCTAAGAGTCTTAGCTACTGTCACCCTAATAGATTCCTGAGTTTTTGGCTCATCGCAAAGCTACTCCCAGACAGACCCTACCAATTTCAGTTCTCTTTCCCTCCACATCTTTGATCACTCCTATTCCCCTCCCCATCCCTTCTCTCATCTAGTTCTCCACCTCCCTCCACCTCTGATGTCTATTTTATTTCCCCTTCTGAATAAAATTCAGACATCATTTCTTGGGCTCTCTTTGTTACTTAGTGTCCTTGGGTTTGTGGATTATAGAATGTTTATCCTGTACCTTATGACTAACATCCACTTATAAGTGAATAAATACACACATATCTTTCTGCATCTGGGTTACCTCAGTTGGGATGATATTTTCTAGTTCCATCCCTTTAACAGCTAATTTCATGATGATCTTATTTTTATAGCTGAGTATTCCATTGTGTAAATGTACCACATTGTCTTCATCCAATCTTTGGTTAAGAGACATCTAGTTTATTTCCAGTTTCTGGCTATTACAAATAATGTTACTATGAACATAATTGAGCAAGTGTCCTTGTGGTATGATGGAGTATCTTTTGCGTATATGCCCAGGAGTGGAATAGTTGGGAATTGAAGTAGAATTATTCCCAAACTTCTGAGAAACTGCCAGATTGATTTCCAATGTGGTTGTTCCAGTTTGCACTCCTACCACTAATGCAGGATTGTTTCCCTTGCTCGACATCCTCTCAAGCATGTGCTGTCACTTAAGTTTTAGAACTTAGCCATTCTGATGGGTGTAAGGTGGAATATCAGAGTTTCTCCACTTTCTCTTCTTTTAGATTTAATGTGTCTGATTTTAGGCTGAAGTTTTTGATCTACTTGGATTTGAGTTTGTGAGGGGTGATAAATATGGATCTATTTGCATTCTTCTGCATGCAGACATCCAGTTACACCAGCAAAATTAGTTGAATATGCTATCTTTTTTCCATTGAATGGTTTTGGATCCCTTGTTAAAAATTAAGTGTCTGTATGGGTGTAGGTATATTTCTGGGTCTTCAATTCAGTTCCATTGATCAACCTGTCTGTTACTTTTCTAATATCATGCAGATTTTATTACTATTGCTTTACTATGAAGCTTGAAATCAGGGATAATGGTATCTTCAGAAGTTATTTTATTGGATAGGATTGCTTTAGTTATCCTGGGATTTTTATTTTTCCACATACCTGGAGAATTCTTCTTTCAAAATTTATAAAGAATTGTGTTGGAATTTTGATGGGAATTGCATTGAATCTGCTCCTTTCTTTTGGTAAGATGGCCATTTTTATTATGTAAATCCTACTGATTCATGACCATGGGAGATATTTCCATTTTCCAATATATTCTTCAATTTCTTTCTTCAGAGACTCTAAGTTCTTCTAATACTGGTCTTTTGCTTTTTGGTTAGAGTTACACCAAGAGATTTTATGTTAAATGTGACTTTTGTGATGGTGTTGTCTCCTTAATTTATTTCTCAGACCATTTATCATTTGTATAAAAAAGGGCTACTGATTTTTCTGAGTTAAATTTGTATTCAATCTCTTTGCTGAAGGTGTTTATAGACTGTAGGAGCACTCTGGTAGACTTTTGGGGAGCAATTATGTATACTATCATATCATCTGCAAATAGAGATACTTTGAATTCTTCTTTTCCAAATTGTATCCCCTTGACCTCCTTTGCTTAAACTAAAAAATCTTCAAGTGCAATGTTGAATAGATACACATGGAGTAGACAACATTGTCTTGTACCTGATTTTAGTGGAATTGCCTTAAGTTTCCTCTCCATTTAATTTGATGTTGGCTACTGGCTTACTATATATTGTCTCTATTGTGCTTAAGTATATGTTTTGTATCCCTGATCTTTCTGATACTTTTACAATGAAAGGGTGTTGGATTTTTGTCAAAGGTTTTTACAGCATGCAATGTGATGATCATGTGGTTGTTTTTCATATGTTGAATCATTCACATATTCCTGGGATGAAGCCTATTTGATCATGGTGTGTGATGTTTTTGCTGTGTTCTTGAATTTGGTTTGCAAGCATTTTCTTGAGTATTTTTGCATCAGTATTCACTAGGGAAATTGGTCTGAAATTCTCTTTCTTTGTTGAGTTTTTGTGTGCTTTAGGAATCATGGTGACTGTGGCCTCATAAAATTTGGCAATATTCTTTCTGTTTCTAATTTGTGGTATATTTTGAGGAGTATTGGGATTTATTCTTCTTTGAAAGTCTGCTAGGATTTTGCACTAAAACAATCTGTCCCTGTATATATATATATATATGTGTGTGTGTGTGTGTGTGTTGGGAGTCTTTTAATGATTGTCTCTACTTCATTAAGGGTTTTAAGTCTATTTAAATTGCTTACTTGATCTTGATTTAACTTTGGTAAGTGGTATCTATCAAGAATATCATCCATTTCATTTAGATTTTCCAGTTTTGTAGAATATAGGTTTTTGACATAAGACCTGATGAATTTTTGGATTTCCCCACTGTCTGTTGTTATGTCCCACTTTTTCAATTCTGATATTTTTCATTGATGTGGATATTCTCTCTCTGCCTTTTAGTTAGTTTGGCTAAGGTTTTGTCTATCTTGTTGATTTTCGCAAAGAACCAGCTCTTGATTTTGTTTGTTCTTTGTATTGTTCTTTTTGCTTCTATTTTATTGATTTCAGTCATGTGTTTGTGGCTGTGTGTGTGTGTGTGTGTGTGTGTGTGTACTTCCCATCTTTTGGTTTTGGTGGTGTAGGGTTATTTATTACCTGTGTTTTCTTGGCTGTAGTTAATCCCTTTGCATTGGAGTTTTCCTTCTAGTTTCTTCTGTGAAACTAGATTTGTGGAAGGACATAGCTTATATTTGATTTTGTCATTGAATATCTTATTTTCTTCATCTATGGTGATTAAATATTTTGCTGAGTATACTAGTCTGGGTTGACATCTATGGTCTCTTATGGTCTGTAAGACATCTGACCAGGTCCTTCTGCATTTTAGAGTACCCGTTGAGAAGTTGTGTGTAATGCTGATAGATTTGCCTTTATATGTTACTGACTTTTTCCCTTGTATTTTTAAATATTCTTTTATTATTCTGGACTGTTAGTATTTTGATTACTATGTGGCAGAGGTATTTTCTTTTCTGTCTCTAGGCATTAAAAATCCCTTGCTTCAACTGTAGATAGAATTCTGTCTGAAAAGGACAAAGCTGGAAGCAGGTTAAGTCGACAGTTTAGTTCTGCCAAGACAGGGTAGGTAAGTCCTTCATAATTACTGCCAAACAATTAATGTTTGTCAGAGATACTGGGCCAAGAGCCTGAAGGTAGATGCTCTAATGTATGGAAAGAAATTGGGGACTGTTGAGGCAGTCATTTGTCTGTCATTTCTTAGTTTTGGAAGCTGCTGGCTCTGAACTTCCTGTATAATCAGATATATCTATCCTTCTCAGATCTCTGATGTAGTTGAAGACTAGATAGTTATAGTCTCACAGTTAAATTTGAAGTTGTTTAGGAATTAAACGGATGTTCTCAGTCTAAGAAGATGTTTTAAGTTGGTAATGCAAGTTACGATGGAAAACGAGTTAGGTATAGATAGAACTTTAACCTCATGGAAATAGATAGATAGATAGATAGATAGATAGATAGATAGATAGACAGATAATAGAATATTAATATCAGTTGCCAAATATGTATAGACTGGACATTGGGAAAGCATATTATACCTTATAATTTTCATAATTGTGGCCTAATTATTAAAAAATATGATTTCTGGGAGAAGGGGGAGAGGGTGGGAGGGTGGGGCCAGGAAGGGTGGAGGGAGGGGACTGTGATGGAGATGTAACGTGAAGTAATAAATAAACATTTTTTTTTTAAAGGGAAAAAAAAGAATGATGAGTAGCTGTAGGGAGGGAAGGACCAACAGCCTGGTGTGAGGGCTTGGAGATGCATAACAAGCATTTGTTTGAAGGGACTGATGGAACCTGGAGGCTAGCATGGATCTTGATTATGCTGATAGGAGCCTCAGGTATATGTTAACAGGAAAGCCATATTTCCATTTTGCTTGAGGTAAGGGAAATGACTCCTTTTGGTAGATGGGAAAGTTTCACAAGTGCCTGAAGAATGCTGGCTTTTATCAAACATCCAGAAATCTTCTTATATTCCTCCTTAAGCTTATTTCTGGACATTTGGACTATGTTTTGGAGTTTGGAGAATTAGTGTTTTCTTTGGACTTGCCATTTATTTAGTAATGGGCCATTAGTTATATAGCACACTTGACTATAAATAAGGAAAGAGTTAAGCTTATGTGAAAAGAGATTCTATTATGAAAAAAAAAACACATTTCCAGATAAAAGCAACCTTACAAATGAAATAATTCTCAATGAGCTTGTCCCTTCAGAACTTAAAATTTTGGTTCCAGGTTGGTTTAAAGAAAAGAGAAATGTGAATGTTTTTTCTGTATATTTATCTAAGCTCATATTTTGTGAAAAGAAATACATAGTATTACCTACCATCCTATCTTTTTTTTTGTTCAGGTCTTTACAATGAAGTCAGTAGGGGGTGCCCTGTGCTCAGTCTTACTCATCCTTGTAATAGAGATTAACTTCAACTTTTCTATTTAAAAAAAAAAAAGCAACAATAAACAAGAATGCAAAAATTGACAACAACATTATATGTAGATCTTGTCATTTACTTTTCTGTCTAAGGGTTTATTTGCTAGATTTCAGGATAGAATTTTTGCTAACATAAATCTTACCTTGCTAACATTCAAAATGATGAACCCATATTTTAGCTAAAGTAACTTTGTCTTTTTTATATTTTTAAAACATTTTACTCACTTTTCTTGTGTGTGTGTTTGTGTATGTGTGTGTATGCATATTCTTTTTATGGGACAACTTGAGGGAGTCATTTCTGTCACTCTACCATGTAAGTCCTGTGAAATGAGCATCGATTGTCAGGTTTAGTCTCAGACACCTTTACCCACTGACCCATTTCTCTTGCCCATGTATGTATATATTTTTGATTAATATTAAATAAATATCAGAATAAGAAAGTAAAAAATTCATAAGAAATTGTTCATCTTTTTTTCTTAACCGTACCATATAGTGGGTTGTGAACAGATGCATTAAAAAAGAAATGGATCCAGAATACCCTCTTGATTCCTAAACAACTCAAAATTTAACTATGAGACTCTAGGTATCTATTAAGAGGGTGTTCTGGATCTAAGAAGATATTTTTAAAATTATGAGGCAAGTTAGTATGAAAGCTGAGTTAGATATAGAACTTTAAACTCATGGATATGGTTAGATAGTAGAATGTTAAAGTCAGGTGCCAAATACATATGGA
>CAJQZJ010032984.1:5490584-5513618 GCA_907164525.1 Lophiomys imhausi | reverse complement strand
TTCTTTCTTTCTTTCTTTCTTTCTTTCTTTCTTTCTTTCTTTCTTTCATTTGTATACAAGTATGTAATAATAATATATAATGATAATAATTAAAACTTACATAAGATAAAATAAAGCAGAATGGAACAAAGCAAACAATAAATAAACATAAGAAAAAGAACTAAATAAGAAGATCAAGAAATACAGATATACAGACACAGAGACACATGCATTCATACACACAAGAATTCCATAAAAACACAAAGCTGAAAGGCGTAATATATACATAAAGATCATGTAAGAAAAGGAAAAAAAACTCAAAGAAAGCAGCAGAAGACCCAAAAAACAAAACAAAAATAAAAACAAACAAACAAAAACCTTGCAAAATGCCATTTTAGTGTTGGCCATATACTTCTGGGCATGAGCCCTGGCCTTTGTATACCATTGTATACCTAGTGAAACTCTGTAGGAGAGAATTTTTCATTTGTGAGTGGAGACAGAATCTGGGTTAGTGATGATATTGGCATAGATCTACTTCCCTTCTCAAAGCTGGGGCCTTGTCAGGTCCAGATCTAGGTAGGCCTGTGCCTCCTGCCACAGTTCTGTGAGTTTATATGTGTATCAAGTCCTGCTGTGTTTAGAAGGCCTTGTTTTCTTGGTGTTCACTATCACTTCCAGCTCCTAAAATCTTTCCTCTTCTATAGGATTCCTTGAGCCTCGAGCTGCAGGACTAGATGGAGACTTCTCATTTAGGATTGAGACTTCCATAGTCTCTATTCTGCTTGTTTTCCTGTTGTAATTCTCTGCCATAGCTCCCATCTACTGCCAAAGGAAGCTTCTCTGATGATGGCTGAGAGAGACATTGACCTATGGATACAACATAATTTCATTGGGAGTCATTTTATTGCCATTTCCTTCTAGTAGAACATTAGTACATTGTTTTCCTTTAGGTTCCTGGCAAATCAAGTCAGAGAGAGCAGTGTTGGGATGGATTCCACCTCATCGAGTGGGCTGTAATTCCAATCAGATATTTTAGTTGGCTATTCCCATAGTTTTGTACCACTATTGAACTAGCTTGACTTGCACAGAGGTTATCACTGTATATCAAGAGTCTGTGGCTGACTTTGTGTTTACCTTTCTCCTTGGGTAGTGAGCACAGTACCTTTCAGTACAGTGAACACTAGTCAGTGGGGCTGAAGGTTCTATGTAGGTACCAGCCCAACTTCTCTATGTTCAATTAGTTGTGTAGCTGTTCACAACTGGCTTCGGCAACTGACTCTTACCCTCTCTTTGTTGAGTGCAACCAAAGCCTTGACACTATCCTGGTGGGGTTAGGAGTTAAATAGGGCTCCTTTGAGCAACAGTCCACTTAGATGTAACCAATTCCTGGACCTGGAGATTTCATTTGGTGCCAAGAGATATCCAGTTAGGTCTCCATCTCCTTGGTTACATGGTGTCCTTTAGCTCACCTTCATATATGTGTATGTACTAGGAGGCTTTCATTGTACTAGTTTCCATAGTACTCCTCAAATATCCTTTAGTTTTATCTGTCTTTCCCATCGCCTCTCTGTTTGATCTTCCAGTTCAGGTACTCCCAGTCCAACCATAACTATCTATTTTGTTATCCCCTTGTAGAGTGAGCCAGCTTTTTCCCCTTGTCCTTTACTACATACCTAACCTCTGTGTCTATATGGATTGTAGCCTGCTTATTTAAAAATTTACAGCTAAAGATCTACATACAAGCAAACACATAACATGTTTATCTATTTTGGGTCCGAGTTATCCAAAAAGTCAGGATAACTTTTCTAGTTCTTTTCATTTATCTGTGAACATCATGATTTCATTTTTTTAAATAGCTGAGTAATATCCCATTGTGTAAATGTATAGCATGTTCTTTATCCATTCTTCAGTTGAAGACATCTAGTCTTTTTCCAATTTCTAAGTATTATGACTAGAGTCTTGATAAACATGATTAAGCAACTGTTTCTATACTAGGATGTAAAGTCATTTGGGTATATGGACAATAGTGGTATAGAGATATTTTTAAGATAAATCTATTCCCAGCTTTCTGAGGAGCCACCACAGTGATTTTTATAGTGGCTTTACAAGTTTGCATGCCTACCAACAATGGATGAGTTAACTTACTCCACACCCTTCCCAGTGTGAGCTCTTATTTGTTTAATTGATTTTTATCATTCTTACTGGTGTAAGATAAAATCCCAAATTAGTTTTCATTTGAATTTTCTTGAGGACTAATAATATTGAACATTTCTTTAAGTATTTCTCAGTCATTTGTGTTTCCTCTTTTAGAATACTTTTAGATCTCTTCCCTAATTTTAATTGGATTATTTAGTGTTTTACATCCAGGAGTTTTTAAGTTCTTTATATATTTTGATATTAGTCCTTTACTGGATATACTGTTGTTAAATATCTTTTGATACTAATAAAAGAAGGTAGCCATGGATGAAATAAAAATAGAATGAAATGAATCAAGGTCTTAAAGTTTCTGTTTTATACTTTCTTCTTTATTTTTGAAACTGAAACATAACAGGATGTGTAGATAGGATCTGCAGATATGCACATTGTATGTAATCTTGGTGATAACATAAATCAAAATTTAAAGACAAAAGATTATAAATTTCCAGAAATAGAATGATCTAGTATTGAAAAACGACATTCATATTTTTTCTTTTACATCTTGCTGACATATGTGTTATACCAGTGGATCCACTGTTATCTTTTTATTAATAGGGTTATTAGGTATTAATAGGTACTTATTCTCTAAGTATCTTACCTTGAGTTTTACCTTTCTAATGGCAAGGTGTCTTCCTGTCTTGCTATCAGTAATCATACCTGCTTCAAAAGAGGAACTCAAGGCTACAAAGCTAAGCCAGATGCTTGGAAACAAAGTAGATAAAGCAACAAATTAAAAAGTCTTCCTATGATGGACATTATACTAGAATGATTTCAGCTAATGACTTTTTGGAACTGTGTATCTTTACACAATGTCAAAACAAGTAGAGTTTTGTTTTGTTTTGTTTTTATTTTTGTTTATTTATAACTTGGAAGGAGAAACCAACTCTACAAGTCCTCATAACTCCAATTTGTCCAGTTTAGAACGATGACCAGCTTAGCTTTCTTCACTACTAGGTCTAACTAAGCTCTAAAAATTTTCTTACAGATGGCTTTGCTCTTGACTCAAGGGTTTTGGGAAAGTGGCATTCCTCTTTTGGTACTCTCAATCAAATTGAAAAAATGGTTCTAAATGAGACAATTAAAAACTTTTCTATGGTAGTCATGTATATCCTTGACTAACTTTGCAGGGCCATTTTAGGGTTTCTGGGAACTCTGTGGTGGAAGAGGTACTAGACCCAGGTATCACAATGTGAATGTGAAAAATTCTTCACAAGTACCCAGTGATCATCACGATGGAGCCAACATTTGGAGTAATGCATACTCCTATAGCATGTGATTAATGTGCATTTTTCTGATCATGACAGATTCCAAAAGGAGAGCATATTACACCCATAAAGCTAAGCAGTACCCGTGTGGATTACTGGAAGAATCCAACAGTCTTTGCAGAAACACTGTTCACTTCAATGTTTCTCAAAACCCAGCTATTCTAAAGAGACCAGGGTCAATACAAATGAAATAAATGGAGGCTTAGATAAAATATGTCAGAAAATTTGCCGAAAGGTTATTTTAAGGTGACCTGTTAAAAACAATAATGGGCCATTAAGCTGTCTTGTTAAAGGCATTAAAGTTATAGGCACAATGTATGACTCACATGGGCAAATTTTTACTCTTTATACAGAAAAACTGCAATATTGAATTTCTGGTAAAAGCGAAATGTTAGTGTTTCTGTGTATGTCATTACAAATATTGTACTTAAATTATATGCAGAGAAGTAAGCAGTATATTTAGCTTCTCCAGAAACATGTAATCAAAACAATTCACATTAAACTTAATTTTATGATATAAGCTTCAATTTTATTTTTTATTTGGAATTTTTTTGTCTTTAAATTTTTTCCTGTTTTTACAGACAGGAAAATGAGTTTCCTTGTTGAGAGCATTAGTAATAACTTCAATTTTTAGAAACACTGTATTGCACACTTTGAGTGATATTGGTAAGATATTAGAGAATTTAAGTGATGAGAGATGGATGAGGAAGGGACACACTCAGGTATCACAGGTGAAAGTTTAATGTTTAAATGTTTAAATAAAAACAGGAGCTTGATGAGCATGGATGAGGGAGAAGTCATCTGCTTTCTTTACTTCTGAGCATCAAATATGCACTTCAGAATCAAGCAGGACATGTTACAGAAGTGTATGTTACAAGAGCTAACTCATTATTTTGAAAGGAAAATAAATAATAAACTAATAAAGCTTTTTTTGATTGTTCATGATTTGGGACATCATGTCTATTACTTCCATTAACTTATTCAAATTTTCAATTATTGTCATGAAATCATTTTTTATTTAATTAAAAAATTTGTTGATGACAAACAAAAATGCTTTTAAACATTAACCACATCTTTGTGGTAAATATAATTGTCTGAGTAAAGTTGGGTTTGTGTTTTTAAATATTTGGTTCTATATTATTTTTAATTTTGGATTATTGAGGGTATGGAATCAACCAAAAAAAAAGGATGTGATATATCTACCTATATTTTGCATTTAAAGACATCTTTTCGTTACACTGAGCTCAAATTATCTGCTTCTTTGCTGTGACAATTCAGCATGTCCAAATGGTTTGAGCTGTTCTAATTAAATACACAGAAAATTTTTACGTATATTGTTTTTGGTGCCAAACATCACCTATTTAATTATTTTTGAAATGTTTTGTATTGTCATATTATTTAAACATTAAGTTAACTGAAAAAGTATTTTTCATCTAGCACTGCTAAGGAATTTAGAGAAGAACTGGCAGAGTCCCAAGACCCATGGTGGGAAGCTGCAGTTTCAGAGGGCTGCTGTGCTGTACATGCTTTGGGGCTCAAGAACACACATTCATGTCCTGCATGGAGTTGCTATTTGACAAGCAAAGAGACAAAAAAGAAACAAACAACAGTATGGGAGAAGCCTCACACACAAGCTTTTGATAGATGCTTTGATTACAGAGAAATTAAAACTATGCCAGTGTTCAGAACTGGATGTCGAAGAAGAAACACACAGGAACCTCAAGATTGGCGTCTGCACCCAGGAAACTACAGAAAAAAAAAATGTCCTGGGCATGAGTGTGAGGATTTTCCTGACTTAATCCCATTGACGGGGTTACTAACCAAGACATTTGTCTCCTCTACTTTGTGTTATTTGGGTTGACTGATGAAATTGTCATGTGTGTTTTGTTGCACTCACAGACCCTGTTATTTCTCCTGCTCTGCAACATAGATGGATCTTCATTGAAAGTGAAGAACGACAATACGCTGCGTATCTGGAGTTCTCATGGTGACAATTGTTCCACACAATGTTGTTGTTGAAAGTCCTCAAGAGGGACTACTACCAAGTGTCACAGCACCTAACAGTGACTAGTTATGAAAGAACTGAAAGAGGCCACTTTCCTGGTGGGGGTTAAGATTATTCAACACTCCACGAGAGAACTTAGGTCCCATATTTATCTATTTCAAACATAAAAAAGTCACAGGCAAATCCCTCTGTTAGTTTCTAGAAGAAGTTTTGTTTTTTGTTTTTTGTTTTTTTTTTTTAATTAGCACACTAGGGAGGAGTAAACTGGAAGTTAGCGAATCCAGTGAGGCAGAAGGTGAAGAGGGGTAAATTTCAGTCAATACAACAAGGGAAGACAAAGAATCTCATTTTTTCTTTCATGTGCTTTGAATTTTTTTATTTTACCCTTAATGAATGCTTTCTCAAAACTAAAAATAAAACAGTGTTTTTTAAGAAGCTCTGTTTGTTCTCCTGGGGAATTCTCAATGAGCACATGTTTACCTATGAACAGGGCTGTTATCATACATATGGTTCATATATAAATTCAGATATGTGTATATGTTTTTGTTGTGGGTCACACAGTGGAAAAGACAAAGAGGGAAAGAAATGCATTAGATGTCTAAATAGACAGTGTTAGTTTCTCTAAACTGTTTTATGAAAACTTAGTGTCACTGAGCAAGGGCTTAGAGAGGACGACCAAAAGATTATGGTGATAGGTTAAGCTCTACTTCCAACTTCATGCAGTAGCTCCTGCTACAAACAGACAAAGTCCCATACTGAGGTGGAAACAAGCATTTCATGTCAACAGAAAAGAGGCAGCAAGTGTGTATGCTGGACAGAAACAGCATTCCGGATAATGTGGAATGAAAGTCTTTTACTATTTTAACTGGTAAAAAATGAAATAAAGAATATTATCCCAGACGCTTTGATCTCACCAAACTGAGGAATCTTCACACAGGCCACACGAGTGTGTCTCAGGGTGCATGCACACACACTATCTAGTGCTATTTAATGTTTGGGGAATTGTTAGTGTGTTATTATTACAGAAAGAACCTTAGTCATGGGGGGAAAAGGATAATTTGTACATGGTCAATGGCTACACATTGCACACTAGCTTTCTCCACCTGACTGATTTAAATAATCATATTAATAAGTACATGATCTTCATAGGTACGTCACCTTTTCTCCCACACTGATGGCTTTGATTACTTTGACAGATTAAGATATGCTAATGATACAAATTAGGAGCACAGAGAATTAAAAGGGTGTTTAACTCTTATTCCAGGCTGTCAATTTCCTATAGTGCTACCAACTTACAGATAGATGATTAAAATTGTTTCGTTTAGGAATTTTGAATATTTTAAAATTGAATGGCTTTCTGGAGGAGGAAAAAAAGAAAGAAAAATCTGTGCTTAGCTAATTAGACGTCCTATCTAACCGAACAATAGGACAGAATTGTTCTGAAAGTGTGAAGAACTTCCTGCCTTAACACAGAATCATAACAGTTTTCAATTACATCTTTGCTCAGTATGTTACTCTAATTTCATGTATTTAATATGGTTCAAATATTTCCTTTGACTATGAATTTATAACAGATCCTGACCATTTATTTTTAGGTCATTTCTATTACAGTAATTTCAAAATTAGAATTCTACATCTGTGGTTCAGTTTGTATTAGCAAAACACATTGAAATATATGAATAATGAGCTATAAGTATAAAAGAATCTCATGGATGACCAAGTAAGAAACATGAGTATTTGGTTTCATGAAGACTTAAGTCTCATGACTACGTCAAGCCCTGATTTGGACACAAGACAAATGAATGTAGAGAAATTGTAATACAGCAACATGATTGCTCTGGCAAGAGATCATATCAAAAACTTTCTATGTCTATATGATCTGGCTGCTATGTAGACATGATCTGGATTACAGTATGCTCTTGCTGAAATACAGATATACCTTTAGTACACACTTTTATCTCCAAAAAATGTAGGTAAAGTTAGTTTACGGAAGGAAACATCTCAGAATGGTGTCTATGTGAGGGACAGAGAAAGTGATAAATTAGAAAAAGATTGGACAGAATAGGTTATGTTCAACTCTCACGAGAAGAAACAGGAAAGAGAGGTGATTTAAGAGTGCAGGGGAGGCAGTTCAGAGAGTTTAGTTCAGTCGGTTAAGTCAGTCCTGGCAGTGTGGTGCTGCCCAAATCAATTCGGTGCAGTGAAGTTGAGACAGTCAGCTGGAAAGTCAGTTGAGAGTCAACTGTGGGGAGTCAGTTGAGAAACAGTACAGTGGAGGTGAGTTCATTTGGTGGCAGTTCAAAGGCAGTGTGAAGATAAAACAAGCTAGACAAGGGTGACAACAGAAAAAGATAGAGTATGGGAAGGAGTCAGAAGATTAGAACAGATTGGTAGAGTTAGTTTGAGGCCAGGCAGAAGAATTCAGCCAGAGGCTGAGAGAAGCCAGTTTGAATCTGTCTTCTTGGAGAAGAGACTGAGCTTTAACAGCTGAGTTGAACCAGCCAGTCAGAATTCAGAAAGATCTGGAAATGATGAGCTCATTCAGCAGTAAGCCTTCAAAACAATAATTGCATCTGTCAAATAAAAGTTACTTTTACAAATAAATCAAGCATGAATTGTATCATATTCAGAATAAAATATAAAAATAAACTCTATATTTCAGAAGTGGGTGAATATTGAGATAATAAATATTAATTCTGGACTGGTTTATAGTATATATTCTAATTATATAGTATTTATGATAAAAGACAAATATATCCCTATGATTTGATTAATTTTCTTCCCTAGCCTACCCTCTAAGGAAAAAACAGCTTAGGGTCAACACTGTCCTACTCATTACTAACTTTTTTTTTTTTAAATGATTTTTTAAAAAGATTTTATTTACTATGTATACAATGTTCTGTCTGCAGGAATACCTGTAGGCCAGAAGAGGGCACCAGATCTCATTATGGATGGTTGTAAGCCACCATGTGGTTGCTGGGATTGAACTCAGGACCTCTGGAAGATCAGTCAGTGCTCTTAGCCTCTGAGCCATCTCTCCCGCCCCTCATTACTAACTCTTTACATATGCAGATGGGGTTGGATAAAACTCATATTGTAAATGGACAAAAAGGAAATGGAAGAAGGTTAAGCTAATCAAATTTTTGAACTTTAGTTGGTGAAAGGTTCTAGAAAAATTGGACATCCTCATGCTCTTTGTTGGTAACTTTTACCATTAGATACACTATTGGGAAGAATGTGGAAACAGCATAGGATAAAGTACTCCTGCACAGATGACCACTCTGGCTGAACCTATTTTGAAGGTCAGTGGATAATGTACAGGTTACATATCATAACATAGTAAATGCTGGGCATATTAAAGCATTTCAGAAACCAGTCAGCATGATCAGAACTAGAAGAATGAGGATGAAAAGAGCTCCACACAGCAGGTCAGGGCTTCATGCTCATTCACCTCTGTTAGTTATTGCAAATATCACTTCTGTCATCTGTAGACAAAAAGTGGAGGACTCAATGGACTTAAGTCTCTTCAAAGTATAAACTCTGAGAAATGTCACTTAGTGTCTCTCAGATTTGTAGGAATGGAACACATTTCCTTCTGTTTTCTCCCCACAGTTGGAAGAGTGTCTGGGTGGGTAGAGAAGACAAAGAAAGAAAAAAAGTTGACTGATGATCCTCAAACAAAATGCAGTTTTTTCATTTCATTCATATTTTATTATTTTATATAATTAGTTATAAAATTACTTCAGTTAACAATGAAAAACAGTATTGAATTTCAATAACATCATAGAAAAGATACAATGAAACTAAAACTAATATTTCCTTCATTAGATGAATGAAAACTACAGCTACATTTTTTAATTTAAAAATTTTGATTTCTGAGTGACTACATTAACAGTTAGGCTATTAAGTGTTTAATGGTGTGTCATACTAATACTTTTATTCTTTAAAGCACACAGTCAGCAGGGCAAGTGTGCGTTTGTGTGTGTGTGTATGTGTGTGATCTCAGTCACAGAGTAGAAGTAAACACTAATATGTTGAATATCTTCTAGGGACCTCCAAATCTACTATCCACATTTTCCCTTTTGCTCTATTAGAGTATGAACAGATCCCTCATATTGGAGAAGGACTGTCAAAAACAAAGAAAAATGGGAAGTCAGATTTTGTGCTTCTCTGATTTTCTGAAAGTGGACTCTAGAGGACCAGCAATTGCCTTGTCCAGAATTGGGCTTCTTCTAGGTCTGCAAGCATAAAAATGGCAAATGATGCCAGGCTCTACACCATTCTGTGGAGTTCTACACTATAACATCTGCAACTTCAAAATCATTTTGATTGGTGCATCTTGACTTGGATATGCCATTTCCAACTTGATTCTTACAAGTTAACAAACTAAATCTTGGCCTTTTCTAAAGCTATTTTTTTTTTCAATTTTCCAAGAACTGGGATCTCAGTTCATATATATGGACTTTTTCTTGTCATGTAAGTATCCTATTAAATATTCAATCTGTCTGTGATTAGGCATGCACTGAACATTGTTGGAACTATAAAGAGGCAAGTGGAAAGAGTATGCCCACATACAACAGCAGTGTTTACTGGAAAGCATTCTAATGTGCTAGAATAGAAAAGAGTAACCCACCTGAATTTCCTTTGCAGTTTGTCACATCATAGATGAGTGATCTTAAATAAATGACTTAATGCTTTAAATTTATATTTTTCTCCACTATACAATAAAATTACTTTCTCTATATCTTGTTAGAAATATTTATGAAGCACTCATTATAAGGTGTGTATGTGCATGTGTGTGGCGGGGGAGTGAACGCATGTACATGAACATGTATGCGTGTAGTCATTATTTTGCATGTTTTCAAGGTCAAAAAAATGTATTATTACACTGAAAATATGTAACTATCCAAGATGTTTAAATAACTGAGCACAAAAAGTCTGGATAACAAATGTTACTATTAACTTGTTTAACTATTTTTCCATTTTTATTTGGGACCCCAAACAGTTTTCCTACACACCAAATCAGTGGAAGTAATTTTAAGAGAGTAATGCCCCATTCCCAGAAAGTGGGGTGGATGATTTTTTTTTTTGGTCATTTGATGGGTTATAGATGTTTATTTTTATTTAGGAGGAGTGGTTAGAACTTGTTAAATGGTCTTATTAAACAAGACTTAGGAGGTTAGACCCAGGGATTTCTCTCTTTTTCTTTATTCTTCTTTCTTATGTATGGGGAAAGACTTGAAAAGATAAAAGGGGATACAAGACATGATATAGGAATGATAAAGAAAAAGGGTAGACTATTGAATATACTCTTATATGTTTGTATATTGATACAAAATTAAGGTTATATTTGGCTATATTGGTATATATCTTTGTATATTGATATAAAATTAATGTTAACTCTTTTTAAAGTATTGTACCTATGTAATTCTTAAAAATGCAACGTGAAGTTCTAGGCCTTTGACAGCAACTGTCACAAACTGTTTAGGATAATTAAGAAATACAAACAAATAATCATTCAGCTTTGTTTTGTTTGGTACTAGTTTAATGTATCACAGATATTTTCTAAGTTAATCAGAAATCAAGATTCTAAGAGACAAGCAACATTTGCTTATTCAAATCTATAGAGATAGATAGATGGTCTTCAAAAACCTTAAGAGATCTGCAGAATATGGCATTTAAAGAAGTTTTCTTAACTTATGATTTTTTTGATATTGAGATATGTCAGCTCCTGATAGCACCCTCTATTCTACTCCAAGTAGATGATGAGCATCAAAGATTCTCCATTTGGAGATGGCTGCCTTAGTGGCAAACCTGTCACTGGGCAAGAGAAAGCCTTTGCTTCAACTGTAGACAAAATCCTGTCCAAAATGGACAAATCCTGGAAGAGGTAAATCAATAGTCTAGTCCTGCCAAGATAGGGTAGGCAAGTCCTTCATAATTCCTGCTTTGCAATTAATGTCTGTCAGAGATACTGGGACAAAAGACTGAAGATAGATGCACCAACGTTATAGAGAGATATTGGGGACTATCTAGGCAGTCAGTTGTCTGTTATTTCTTGGTTTTAGAAGTTGCTTGCTCTGTACTTCCTGTTTACTCAGATATGTTTATCTTTCTAAGGTCTCTGATGTAGTTGAAGACTAGATGTTTTTATAGTCTCAGAGTTAAGTTTTAAGTTGTTAGGAATTCAAAGGATGTTCTAGGTCTAAGAAGATGCTTTTAAGTTGATAATGAAAAGATGGAAACTGAGTTAGATATAGAACTTTAAATTCATCAAGAGAGATAGATATTAGAATATTATCATTTGTTGCCAAATATATATGGACTGGACATTGGCAATGTATGTTCTATTGTATATTATTATAATTATTTCCCAATTGTTCTTATTATTTTGTATTGTATTTATTGTTATAAGAAAAAGAGACTTTCATTGGACTAAAAGGAGGATATTGGTAGGGGAGGAGAGAAGATACATCTAAATTAAAAAAAAATTATGTCAGAGTACAGTGAGAAGACAGAAACAGCAAGTCGTTCTGTTCCAGACAGCAAGGTGAAGTTATTATTGACAATAAGCTATACAAGCAGTGCGTTCAATAAATAAATTAATAAATCTGTAATCAATTTTAAACAAAGGAAATGCTAGACTACATTGGAAATTAATACTGTTTGATTGTCTGTGCCATCTAACCCTAGTATGGGTATGGCTATTTGCACCTAATAGAAGGACAGTTCAGAGCAAATTTCCAACACAAAGGTGAGCCAATGATTGTTCTTTCAGGGAAGATATAAAAATTTACCAAATGTTCATAATTAAAATCTGTTTTATGAGGATTCCTAGAATTTTAAGTATTTTTGACAGGTCCTGGGCCTAGAAAATCATGTTACAGATACTGTTTGAATATGAAAACCATCTTTTAGGAGCTTCATTTTGCAAATGGCAAAGCTTCTCTTAGAGAGACTGTAAATGGCTTCTGGTGAGGATAGGCCCTAGGAAGTAAATGATCCAATAAACATGAGAAGAATTACAGTTCCCAGACATAGTTATTCAAATGGTGAATCATGTATATATGATCCAATTTGAATGGATAAGGTGTTAACAAGAATCACAATGAACTGGTGAAAAATTAATAGTAGTAATAATAATTTATGTTAAGTGAGTGTTTGAGCAATAATATTATTGACCATTACATTGTTACCATATTTAATCATCAATGAAACTCACATTAAAACAAAATGATGTGTACTACAAGTTATTGCATTGCTACAATTGAGGAAGCAAATGCATAGAAAGTACTATGTAAGTTAAAGAGGTGTTGCCAGATTCCAAATTCAAAATTTTACTCAAAGATCATAGTGTACATTGTTGTTACTTTTTCTAGTGCAAATCCTTACTCTGTCTTCTTATGGATAGCATCAAATTCCAGTAGTAGTTCATACCAAGTATATTAGCTACTGTTTTGTTGGTCCAATGGAGTACAATTGACAGAAAATAAACTTGGGGAGAAAATATTTATTTTAGTTCATTCTTTAATAGATTTAATCATAGGAGGAAAGAAATGCTAATTGGTCAAGAAAGGCAGAAAAAGAAACATGCTAGTCACATTTAATCTGCCCCCAAGATCCAGAGAGGAAGAACCAGAAAGAAAGGATGCTGCAAGCACTGAAAAGGGGCTCTCAGTGATATTTTCTCCATGAAGAGTCTACCCACAAAGACACAAAAACCTTTCCAAACAGTTCCATTACCTGAGAATAAGTGTTCATATACGTACTCTATGGGGGAAATATTTCATTCAAGCAACCACACCAAGAAATAATGTAATTTCTAGACAAAGGAGTGTGTATCTTCCTAAAAAATATAGTTTAAATGCCAGTCTTTTATTGTAATTCACACTATAATTTAGACACTTAAAGCCACAGTAGTGAAGGAATGTAGGATTTTTTTCTTCCTTATATATGTTCACAATAAAAAGAAAGTGTTCTGAGAGACAAATTTTGTACAACAATAATGTAGTGGTCCTAACAGCTAATTTTGAAGTTAAAAGGTAAACATTCAAATTAATTTTCATTGCTTCTTAATAATAATCCTATAAAAGTTATACTCTCAGCAATACAGTTTTCTCATTTTCTAAGTAAAGTTATCAATATTTAATATAAATAGCATTGTATTTGTTATGAAAAATATGCATTGAATTAATATAGGATTAGAACATATGCTTGTAAGAATAGGTGTCTCTAAGGATCACAGACATATATATGAAATTATTGAAATACGATGACTATATACACACACAGCTTCACTTTCGCAGCCTAGTTCATCACTTCTTTTCTATATTTTAAATATTCCTAAAGAATATAATTTGTTCCCAGAAGATTTTAAAGACTAATGAGTTCAACTCCTACAATAATTCCTTCACCAAGTTAATCAATATAAAACTAATGCTTAACACATGGGCTTTTAGCTTCTCTTAATTTAAATTATTCTATGCTTAGTACTTGGTCATTGTCAGTCATTTCCTTTATATTGGCTCCAGAATAAAAATCTGACTCAATTAGGAAAAAAAAATGTAGTTTGGGGTAGTTTCTGAGAAAGGAGCCTGCCTGTGTCCAATTATGCAGTGAAGGAGTGAATGTGACATCCAGACTACAGTCATTGTTTACCTGGCAATAGAATCTATCTGAGAGGATGTTACTGGCTACTGAGGCACGCTTAATGATGGCACCATGAATAGTTAAAGTAAGTCACTTCTAGTTTCAAACTTGTCCCTGGATCTTCTAGTTACAGAAGGGAAAAACAATCAATCAAACACAAGAAAAGAAAAGAAAATCCAGTCATTTATTTTATACCATTTAAATCAATATATAGTACTTTTCTTCTAGCTGATCTAAAAAGAACTCTAGTACCTATGCAAGCTGGTTCTCCTGCACAGTAAAGAAAGGAAGATATGAATGTAATTTTTATTCACCTTAAACAATCAGGAAGAACAACTTTAGAGAGAGACCAAATTGAGTCCAATTTGTGAGATACCATCAGATTGCGATGAAGAAAATATGGGCTATTTGATTCTAAAGCTGCTATAGTTATTAATCACTGTTTTCTAATAATTAGAAAATCAAGAAGTCCTAATTTTGAGGTTTTTTGTCTTCTCAAATAAAGATTAAAATGGAAAAAAAGCAAAAGTCTCCCCACCAAAGTGTTTGATTTGAATAATGTTAGAAAGTTCATAGCATACCTTGCTGATTTGTAACTCCTTTTTTGAAATTTTGTCTTTTCAGTCTTCCTTACTTCAGTCTTCAATAGGAATAGACAAATAATACTTTGTAACTGACATTGTTCTTCTTATCTGCAAATAACCTGTTAGGTGTTTGTAGTTGTTTTTTTTACTGATGTATCCTAAGTACACTGAAATGGAGTTCTGCTGCAGGTTGGCTTGCATAATTGTAAGATTCTTGGAGGAATATTTTCAGTTAAACATGTCAGAGAAGAACTACACAACAAATAATAAAATGAATAGGAACACTCATCAATCAAAAGCTGCCTGACACTTCTGTCCTACGAGGGAATCCTCAGAGTGACAGCACAAATGTATGCTGGCAGGACAATCAAAGCTTTAGAAATAAAACAAAATGTTTGTGGTGACCCCTCAGCTCTCTAAGGCTATGACAGCCCAGTTGTAATTTTATTTTTTACATTAGTTGTGAATTTCTTTATTAAATCATTTTATTTCAGATCCTTTGGCTGTCACACACATGCCAATATTGTTGATGGCTGTAAGAGCCAATGTGTTTGTAATCTTTGGAGAATGGTGTTATTTAGACATACTTTTGACCTATTCTAAAGCTCAATGATAATATTCAGAAATTTTATTCTTTGTGATCATGATACACACACATATATATATATATATATATGAAACTGCAAATTAATTATTGTAGTTAATAGTACATATAAACTGTAAGATTAGGCTGGCAGAGTAGCTGGCAGCTTAGCAGAGGATCAGGCCTCCAGGCCCACATGTCTTAACCAGTTGCCTAACTTATCCTGGAGAAACAGCCCTGGGACCAAGGGTGCCCTATACTACCTGTAACCTAAATTTTGTTAATTAATATAAGTTGTTATATTAGGCCAGTAGAATTATCAGCAGCTTGGCCGGAGCTTCACCTGGGCTGGAGGGGAGTCCAGGAGTCTGGAAGTCGAAAGGCCAGGGACTGCTTGGGCTGAGGGCCTATAACCTGCCGCAGTCTTTTCCACAATAATTAAACACACCAAGACCTTTTAATGTTTTAACACTTAGCCTTAGCTGGGCAGACTCTCAATTAGCTATTCTAAGTTAACCCAGATCACCTAATCCCAAACTGCCATGTGCCTGTGATTACCTTTCAGCATTCTCCATATGTCTGTCTCCTTCTGTAACTTCCCGTGGAAAGAGAGAGAATCTCTGTGTGTGCCCAGAGATCCTGTCTAATCTCAGGAAGTCTTGCCTTCCTAAACTCTTTCTGCCCAGCTAATTGGCCATAAGTGACTTTTATTAACCAATCAAGAGTTGCCTCAGAACGGGTGGTAACCAGATCTCAGCATTGAATTCAACCTATCAGAAGCAATGATATTAGACCTTCTCTAAACATACATATTCGCAATCATATCCAATGAGACAAAAGAACATTTTGCCTCATTTATTATCACTTTTATAACAATATAAATTTTAGAAGTTATAAAAAAGATGTTCAACAAAAATGCTGAGATTAAAAACTGCACTGTCCTCAATTTGCCCAGATCTGAGAAACCCAACAGTTTATGCCAAAATTATTTATAGTAAGGTTACTCTCCTTTATTGTTTAACTGTGTGCTGTGATTTCAATAACAAAGTCCTCAGTATAATGGGTAAAATTTTAGGTCTAGTGGTGGTATTTGGTGGAAACATGAAAAGTGTAGCAGTGAATGGAAGAGATCTTTCTAATGCACATTCCAATTTTCATGTTGAGTGAGAACAGTGAATGCTCTAAGAGACATCACCACTGAACTAAATTCTTCCCTGCACCTAGCATTTCTGTCCTGAGGCAAATATCTTTTCCCTTTTTTTCTAAATAATTCACAAATTGCTTCTGCACAGAGGCCAAAGAGGGTCAGAACAAAATTCAATTACTTCCTATCAGTATATTCTCCTCTTACAAGGGAATGCTGTGGGTATGAGGTTTGCTGTTATAATCATATGTGAAGGTTAAATGGCAAACAGATGATTATAGAATTCAGGGAAAAGAAGGATTAGATCCAATATATTGCATGTTTGATCTTATTAAAATAATGTGCCATCGTTGTCTTTGTTTATCTATCATGAAACTTCTTCATTAAATCCTTCTAAACATACCTTTGCCTAGGCTTTTCTGATTTTTTTTGTACCACCACACCTCAGCCATGCCCTGTCACACTGGTTCTCCTCACAACATCCTATGGTAGCCTGTCATTTCATAGACCACAGCATGACAGCTGAGATGCCAGAACAAGGCATTTTATTATTTGTTGATGTAATAGAATATAAGAAGGAATAAATGTTCCATCTGATTTTCCCTCTTTTCATTTGCATATGCTATATGGAGTTTTCTATATGATTTCAAAAGTTCATTACAGCTAAATAGTTCCACATATACATCTTTTCAGCATTGACTTCTTTTATTCTTTTCTTGCTCAATCAAGAGAAATGATGATGATCTATAACCAACACTGAAAATAAAAGCTGGATGCTAAATTTCTCAAACAATCTATTTGGCACTATTTATGATTTGCAATGATCCTGTAAGGTCAGTGACTTTGGCATGTCAAATGTATCACTCTTGCTTCATGATTAAAGTACAGAAGCATTGAAGGATAAAATAATGATTGAGGTCAAGCTTACAAGAAGCTTAGCTACTTCCCTATATGGTCATATGTGCATGTTGAAAAAACTCAGTCGTATATATAAAAAATGTTCATAACAATGTTGTGCCATTCTTCTTATTTTCTCTGTAAGTATAATAGTAGTTAGAATGTTAGTTTTCATAACGTTCATCTCACAGTTTATGCAAGAGCTTGTTAGGTGACCTGAAAAAAAGGCTTTGAAGATAACATCATACAGAATTGTTGACCTCAAGACTGGAAGATGACATTGGATTATTCAATGACCCCAATGTTGTA
Organism: Lophiomys imhausi; assembly: GCA_907164525.1. NCBI lineage: Eukaryota > Metazoa > Chordata > Mammalia > Rodentia > Muridae > Lophiomys > Lophiomys imhausi. The sequence goes on along the minus strand of CAJQZJ010032984.1, from coordinate 5,496,007 downwards.
ATGATTGTTAAAAGTTAAGGTTGAACCTACAGAAACCTAACACTTATGTCTAAAACTAAAGATGAACAAGAATATTAAATGATCAAAGTGAGTTCAAACCCTGTGGAAGCTACCTTGTTGGGCCTCAGTGAGAGGATGTGCCTAGCCCTGCTGTAATCTGATGTGTCATGGTGTCATGGTGGGTTGGTACCCATGGAGGTCTCCTCTTCTCTAAAGATAAGGGAATGGGGGTTGAGGGAGGGGGTATGAGGATGGGACTGGGAAGAGAGGAGGGAGAGGGTGAAATCAGGCTGTAAAGTGGATTAAAAAACTATGGAGGTTTTTAATAAGAAAATTATAGTCATAACAAAATCTTGAACTGAAAGTTCATTCCCACCTCACATCTTCAAAGTCCCTTCCATTATGCTCAGTATTGTGATTAATGTAGAATTTTCTCTCATCGCATAGACTGGGAGTATCAGAGAAGAATGAACACACATATTTTCTAGGGACGTAGTTGGAACAAATGTTACAGATACTCCTCTACCAAACTTTAAGACTTAGATTGTCATAAATCTCTCTCCTGTGTATATATCCAAAAGAAGTTAAAGTAGTACCTATAAGAGTTATCTGTACTTTTTCAATTATCAAAACCTTTCTACAGTCAGAGATGTAATCAGCTTGTGGATCCATCAGTAGGTTAAAGAATAGAGAAAATGGAACTCATATATAGATTTGAATGCTACTCAGCCTTTAAAAAATAATGAAAGCTGGGTCAGCAAGATGTTTCAGAGTTAAGATGCTTGTCACCAAGTCTGAATAAGTAAGTATGACCCCTGAGTTCTACATGATGGTAGGGGAGAACTAATTTCTGCAAGCTATCTTCTGAACTGCTATACACAATGTGATATGTATGACATGAACACACACACATACATACACACATATGTACACATAAACGTTAAAACTATAACACATTAACTCATACTATTTGAGGATAGATACAGGAATCCAGAGACCATCATGTTAAGTGAAGTAAACCAAGATAAGAAAATCAAAATGATGGAATCTCACTCACTTATGTATCTAAGGAAGATAATTTCAAGGTGAATGTGTCAGCACTTGCTTACAAATGTATACTTGTTAATCTAATACTTGGAGACTGAGGCAGCCTCCTGTCTCAGACTCTTTTGGTTTGTTTGTTTTTGTTTTTTTTTGGTTGTTGTTGTTTTGTTTTGTTTTATTTTTGCCAGTGGGAAACCATCTTGAGATATATAACAAGATTCAAGTGAGCCTGGGCAACATTGTCAGATCCTGTCCCCAAAATAAATAAAACAAGGAAACATCAAAAAGAGATTTAGCAGAGGCTTAATAGGTGAACTGAGGGGATGAAATTGGTTGGTTAATTGGTGTATTATTGCACAGCAAGACAACTGTGATTAATGTATCTGGTATACCAAAAGATGTAGAAGAGAAGAATTAGAATGTTTTTACCACAAAGAACTGCATAAGGTACTAGATAAGCTAAGTACCGTGATGCAATCATTACACAGTATATACACGTACAGGATGAAACACACTTGTGTGTGTGTGTGTGTGTGTGTTTGTGTGTGTGTGTGTGTGTGTGTTCATATTCCATTGTTATATGTCAATGAAAAACAAGAGGAAGCAAAAGAAGTTGGCCTGGGTCTCAAGTATGGACTGGGAAGAAGTGGTTTGAGAAGAAGCAGCAGATTGTAAGCTGATGCCTGTAAGCAGTCCTAAAACATAACAGGCCAATGGAGAATGACAGAGACAAGAGTAGTCATCAAGAGACCCAAGAGCTTAGGTATTAAAATGATCAGAATACAAGGCAATGGGCATCTCAATGTAAATCAGCTCATTTATGAAAATCTTTCCAAGTCGGGAGTTGCTTGGAATGCAGCAACTTCAAACAAAAATCACTCCAAAATCCTCAAAATCAGAGGCTATTGTCAGTCCTAATTTCACCTAATAGAGATGGAGAATAATTACAGAAAATGCTGAGGCCCATCTCCCACCTCCACCACTCAAAGATGACATTGTTGATTTATCACTATACGTCTTCCCCTAAGTTGAGACAAGGCCTGGCAGTCCATCTCACCAAAATATTTTAGGAAACCACTGATACTACAGTTTCCAATAAAGCAATAACAGGAAACTTCTCACACAAATCTTGATGTAAATGATGACTTTTACATTGATTGTGTGCCCTGAGGTAAAACAACCAAATTTCTCAAATTTCTAGGCTTCTATTTGTTCATATATGTATGTTTGCATGCATATATGTAAGTATGTATATGTATACATGTATCTATTTATGCCAATTTATCTATGTGTTTATCTCTTTATAAATATATGCTTACATATAAAAGTTCATAACTATTCTACTGAATTCTACCAAAGATAAAACTATTTAATTTATGCTTCTAAAACAAGGGTCAGAAAAATACAAACTATTGTCAGATCTGGTTTGCCATATGTTTTGGTACAGCCAGAGACTAAAATGGTTTCACATAGTAAAATGATTTTACTGTAAAAATCAGTCAATACTGTGATATGTGATGATTATATAATTATAATATTTATATATATTTAATTTATTATATATAAATATATATTTGTTATATATTATATTTATATATAATTATAAGTTTCACTATTTATGAGGTTTAATTTGTACTCAACCCCTCATATTTAGATAGCCGAGAGGTGAGATTTCAACTAAACAAGATTGAGTTGCTGAAACTTACACCCTATTTACTATTACTTTGCCTACTGCAAAGAAATAGTGCTGACTTACGTTCTGGAATGATGCTATCCATTTAAAAAATGCTCCCTTACTTTTCTGTTCTAATAGAGAACCCAGTGGAGAGCCAAAATAACAACAACATAAAATGATTAGTGTTCAGTATTGCATTCATTAACAACACCCCCCCAGAAACACACACATAAACACACACCACACACACACACACACACACACACACGAGAGAGAGAGAGAGAGAGAGAGAGAGAAAGGAATCTAAACCTCACTGTTATTTTTATGTCCTGTTTTGATTAGATTGTGAGGAATTCCAACTTGAATAGTAAATTGCAGCTGTGAATGTGAAGACTCTGGTCTTAGTAAGCCATTAGTATGGAACAAGGGTCCATTAAGATTTCTGAAGAACAAGACAGCTATATAACAGATCTGATTTCTTTCATGATCAGCTACCTTGTGGTTTGTCCACATCTTGCTTTTTAAATGTAGCTCATCTGAAGATGGTCTCCATCATCAGTTGTCAGTGCTGGTGAGTCTCATTGGTGTAGAAATCTCCTAACCTGTAGAGAGCTGCGACGTGCCGCGCCTTAAAAATGGCGCTGGTCTCCGCCTTCCACCAGCCCGACGGTGAGCGCTCTCGGTGGTAAACAAGTCCATATTTGGCTAAGACCGCTGATTGGCTATACATGGGCCTCTAAGATAGCACCATGTGGCTTTACTTGATTGGCTATACGTGGGCCTCTAAGATAGCACCATGTGGCTTTATTTGATTGGCTGTTCATTTAGTATTTAGCCTGTGGGTTGGGTCTGCCCGCCCCCATTCGGAAGACTGTTTTCAAGGGACCTGAATAAACTGCAGGAGAAGAGCTTTTGTGAGTTGCGTCATTTCTTGCTGGTCGAGAGGGACGCGACACTAACCAGTTTCTCTTATATTGGAAGCACCTACTGTTCATTGTTTTCTTGGTCTTCCTCTAGTGTATGGCATGAGCACATACACTATTGAATATCTCTATCCATGCTTGGAACCACTACTTTTCTTGAATACTTCTGTGTCAAATTTATCTGTCCCTACCACTCCTTCTAATTTTGAAACATAATAAAAATATGGTGATATTGTGTGGAGAATACCTTCCATCATTCTTCTGTTCCTATCAAGTGAAAGGTGCTGGGTTCAGTAACTTATCAGCTCAATTGTATCACTACATTCAATTAATAACTTATGGTAAGTGATCTCAATTGTTTTTCATCTATGAATTGTAAAAAATGTGCTTTTAGAATCTACCTGTTCCTCCAGGGACAATAAAAGCAGCAGCTATTCTCCTCTTACAAGTACCCAACCTCCTACTTCAACATTTTGAATCCCTTCTATCATTTCTGTTTCTTTAGAGAGCTCTGCCTAATAAAATAATAAACTACCCTGTAACTGGATTTCAGGCCCAGTTTATGAGATAGAACCCATGTCTTTGTCAATGGGGCCAAGAGTTGAGACTAGATAAGTCAAGGGCGCTAGGTTTAATAGATTTTCACATGCCAGGGTTTCTCATCTGGTGATGTAAGTTTATATCAAAAGGATGTTGTTGGCCATATGTCCTGTTCCTCATACTCTTCAATGAATCTTGCTACAGGTTTGTGGTGTAACACCTTTCTCATCTATAGAAAGTTACAAAATGAGGGCCCCTTTACTGCTAATTGTGCCCTGGCTTCCTCTCTTAGTTGTCCCTTGCAAAGGCATTGATCTCCAGTGTCCTGGGGTTTGAATTCTTCTCAGAGCCCATGCCCTGATATCTATTATTGGCATTAATACACTTCTAACAAACTACATACTCTCAAAGTCTGTCTCAGTGTCCTTGTTGAACTGTCACCAGAGAGCTTCATAATGTTGCCATGAAACATTTAACTTTTGTGACCTTTCTCCCTTTTCCTACTATATTTCACCACTGTCTGATGTCTGAGAGTATGTTAAGTCACCAGGACATTTTCCAACTCTGATCCCAGTAAAATTCATCTTTAATCATGTGAGTTCTCCTGGAACCTGGATCAGGGACACTGATTCCAACCCAGTTGACATTTTGGAGATAGTCAATATCACATCTGTTCATTAGTGTGACACTGCTCATAACTCTGAAAGGAAATATGGGTTCACTAGGATGCTTGTTCTTCCTCCTTGTTCTTCTCCACTTGTTTGACTCAACAGGTCCAAACTTTGCTATCAAAATCTACTGTCTTGCAAAGGTTCTTTTTTGATTTTCAGGCTGATAGGGGACTGACACTTTTCCTTGCTAAGAATCTGCTGGAATCAGAGTTCCAATCTCTTTTCCTCTCTATACTTCTTTGTACAATCTTCACATCTCTTTCTGCATCCTTAATCTGCCCTTTCACCCATGAGGCCACTCCCTACAGCTCTAGAGTCTTTCAGTCAAATGTCCTGGAGGCTGGGCTCTCAGCACAGAGTTTTTAGCTTTCTACCTGAACCCCAGAACTACACACAGCAACAGCTTCAACCTGTTCATAATGGCATGCATTTACCTCCCAAATCAGACCGAAATGTTCAAGTCATACCTTCTTTCCTTCTTTTACCCTACAATAAGGCTCTCAGCTACAAGTGTCTTTCTGTTCCATCACCTGGAATTTGCTGCTATTGAAACAGCAAGTCCACTGTCAG
>CAJQZJ010032984.1:5422460-5490184 GCA_907164525.1 Lophiomys imhausi | reverse complement strand
GAGAGAGAGAGAGAGAGAGAGAGAGAGAGAGAGAGAGAGAGAGATCCTACTGTTAGGAAGAGGTAAAATAGGCAGGTGGGGAAGGAAACAGATTGTTCATTGGTACTACCTTTCTGGAGACCATTTGAAGTGTCAAAGGTAGATCCAATTTCACTCCTTTAAGCTTGCATGAATATTTTTAAGTTTATAAAAATAGATAAAAGTTTTAGATATTTTAGCATAACCACTGTTTGTAATCTGTCCTGAAATATAAATTGTAAAGAAAGTGATAGATGAGAAATGATACTTACATTTTTAGGTCACTCTTTTAAAATCAAAGCTAAGCCATCATCTACATCTATCCATCTATCTATCTCTATATCTATCTCTCTGTCTGTATGTCTATCTAAATATATGATCTGTCTGTATATCTATATACATCTATATCTGTCTACCTCTATCTCTCTATATATACATATATACATACATATATACAAACACACACCCACAATTAATTGGTGTAACCAATTAGATAGCTAATGTATTTGTTTCAAAACGAAGATATTTAAAGATCAAACCAATTCTTCTAGCTTAAAGTATATATCCCCTTCATCTGTTGTCTTTACTTCTTTCAGATACATTATGTTTTAAATTATTTTAATATTAGCTATATTTCTGTTACATTATTGTTATATCAGATACAGAGGCCAAAAATAATTAATTAAACATGGGCTATACTAGTGTTAGTAGAAAATATGATCCAAAATTTTTTCCTTAATGGCTTTTGGTAATAATTTCTCTCTTCTCACATTCTGTCTTCCTGATATCTAAGCCGCATCATCGAGGAAGAGCTCCTTGTTATTTCTGAATTACCTATATTGTTTGTTTGTGCTAAGGCTTCAAAAAAAAGCTATATCTATGTTGGGACTTGAGCAAGTAGCACTTGCATTGCTACAACTTCAATGATGGGCGTTTCTAAGTGTGGAGAGCTAAATAAAATACTCTGAGCCCAAAGCCAATTTATTTTGGAATTTTTTTACCTTAATTAAAAATAATTTAGGTTTATTTATATTTTAAAAATGTAAAATGTTTATATGATTGCATATGTATTTTACCTGTATGTAAGACTGGGCATCAAGTATATGCATTGCCCCTGAAGGTCAGAAGAGGGTACCCTTGGACTAGATTTACAGACGGTGCTGGGGTTTAAATCCAGGTTTTCTTCTTAACAGATGAGTTGTTCCTCCATGCCATCATTTTACCTTTTTAAATAGTTAAAAGCTTTACTCAGTTTTTCATATGAGATACTATTTTGTGATCCATTCTCAAAAACTATTTAAAGGAATTAACTTCCAATAGATTTATATCTACAGTATTAAAGCCTATCTTTATTTCCCCAAAACCTCCTTGCAAGTCAAAATCTTCAAAATATTCCATCCTCTGATGCCTGTACCACCTCTAAATCCTCTATATTCCCTTCAACTCTTTCTCTCAATGATTCTAATCTAGAATAGTTTCTAAAATGTTCAAGGACTTCCTAACATACACTTTTGATTATTCCTTTAATAAACAAGATGACTCTTACGCACATACGTTTCCCTTTCTTTAATTGACATCCTGAAAAGTTCATCAACAATGTTCTCCAGTATTCACATATGCTCCTGTTAAGTAATGCAGTCTCAGAGGTCAACATCCAGCTACTCCAGTGGAGAAGAACAGGGCCCACTTTTTCGTTTCAAAGAAGTTAGACTGTGTTGACACCTTCTGGATTTTCTCCCTGCATGTAAAATCAATCTTCTTTCTTTATTTATTCCTTTCTTCCTTTGTTTCCTTTTTTCTTTGTTTCTTTCTTTCTTGTATAAACAAAACATTGGGCTATAAGAATATAACATTAAAATCCTCAAACTTCAGTTCACTACAGTACATGATGCAGCCCTTCTCTTCTCCAGGGTGTCAGTCGGTACCTACTGAGACACTGGCTGTGAACGTCTAGCTAACAGACAAGACACTGACTACGAATATCTAGCTAACAGCCTTCCAGGTTCCAGTTTTTTTCCCCAGGTGAAATGAGTTCACACTGAAGGAGATATTAGTGGTCCCACACCCCACTCCTCATACTCTATTTCCTAACTCTTTTCTGTTTATCAGGCTTGTGATACAAATGTAGCACAATTGGATTATGTGGTTTGGGCTAATACTTCTTCTCTAGTATTGTGGGACCCACTTGCACAATACTTTAAGAAGAGACTCCTTGTTTACTTGGAGTAGAGTGGGGGAGTTGGTTGATGTAAGGAGCTTACATGTCTCAATATCAAAAAATCTTAAGTTAAGAAAACATGTTTCAATCCCATATTCTAAAGATCTCTTGAGGTTTTTGAAGTCTACCTATCTATCTCCATATATCTGGATAAGCAATTGTTGTTTGTCTCTTAGCAACTTGATTTCTGACTAACTTAGGTATCTGATGTGGTTGAAGATTAGATAGTTATAATCTCAGAGTTAAGTTTTAAGTTGTTTAGGAATTAAAAGGATGTTCTAGGTATAAGAAGATTTTTTTTTTTTTTTTGGTTTTTCGAGACAGGGTTTCTCTGTATAACAGCTCTGGCTGTCCTAGACTCACTTTGTAGACCAGGCTGGCCTCGAACTCACAGAGATCCGCCTACCTCTGCCTCCCAAGTGCTGGGATTAAAGGCGTATGCCACCAACGCCCGGCAAGAAGATGTTTTTAAGTTGGTAATGCAAGTTAGGATGGAAACTGAGTTAGGTATAGAACTTTAAACTCATTGAGATAGATAAATAACAGAATACTGATATCAGTTGCCAAATACATATGGACTGGACAGTGGGAATGCATGTTATACCTTATAATTTTCATAATTATGACTTAATTGTTTTTACTGTTTTGTATTGTATTTATCTCATTAGCACAGGTGACAACTTCCTGAACAGAGCACTAATAGCTCAGGATTTAAGACCAACAATCAATAACTGGGACCTTATGAAACTGAAAAGTTTCTGGAAGTCAAAGGACACTGTCATTAGAACAAAATGGCAACCTAAAGATTAGGAAAAGATCTTTACCAAAACCACATCTTACAGAGGGTTAATATCCATAATTTATAAAGAACTAAAAAAATTAAACACCAAGAAACCATATAATCCAATCAAAAAACAGGAAACAGAGCTAAACAGAGAATTCACAAAACAGGAATCTCTAATGGCTGAGAGACGCTGGAAGAAATGCTCCACACCCTTAATCATTAGAGAAATGCAACTCAAGACGACTCTGAGATTCTATCTCAAACCTTTCAGAATGGCTAAGTTCAAAAACTCAAATGACAGCACATGCTGGCAAGGCTGTGGAGAAAGGGGAACACTCCTCCATTGCTAGTGGGAGTGCAAACTTGTACAACTACTATGGAAATCAGTGTGGTGATATCTTAGTAACTTGAAAGAGCTCTACCTCAAGACCCAGCCATAACACTCCTGGGTACATATCCAAAAGGTCATGTCTTCAACTATGTTCATAGCAGCTTTATTTGAAATAGCTAGAAACTGGAAACAACCAAGGTGTCCCTCAACTGAAGAATGGATAAAAAAAAAATCTATGGTATATATACAAAATGGAATACTACTTAGCCATCAGAAACAAGGAAATCATGCAATTTGCTGCCAAATGGATGGAACTAGAGAAGCTCATCCTGAGTGAGCTAACCCAAACCCAGAAAGACATACATGGCATTTATTCACTTATAACTTGATTTTAGCCATATAGTACAGGATAACTGCCCTACAACCAACAGACTGAAAACAACAGGAACATAGACTTTGTTACCTGTTATTGGGACAGTTTGCCCTAGTGGAGCTGCCATGTAGGCCCCCAGTGCAAGAGGAAGATCTTAGCCCTCATATGACTTCTGAGCTCATGGGGGTTGATAGGTAGGGGCACCCCACACTGGAGGAGTAGGATAGGTGGGAGCAGGGGGAGAGGTTGTGAAAGTTAGACTGAAAGGCAGGGAGGGAGAAGACTGCTATGGAGATATAACTTGAAGTAATAAATAAACATAAAAAAGAAAAAAAGCCTTTTATTGGAATAAAAGGGGGAGCTGTTATATGGAATAAGATAAATTTTAAATTAAAAAATAAAGCAGATAGGAGGGTGAAGGGAAAGAGGGTAGGAAGGTATGACCAGGAGGGGGCTGAGGGAGGGGACTGTGCTTAAGTTGTAACTTGAAGAAACAAACAAATAAATAAATAAACAAACAAACAAATAAATAAATAAATAAATAAATAAATAAAATGTTATTTTGTAACATCTTTATTAAAAAAAAAATAAGAGACTCCTACTTCTGCTATAGGTGCCCTGATTTACTCTTCTTCAGAGTCCCCACCATGGTGTTTGTCATTGGTGCTGAGGTCAAAATATTCTCAGATCCCCATCATGCTGTTGACTATTTGTCTCTCCATAGAACTAGCAACATTTCTTTAAAAAAAATTATTTATTACTTCAGGTTACATCTCCATCATAGTGTTCTCTTTCCACCCCTCCCAGTCCCACCCTCCCATCCTCTACCCCTATCCCTTCCATCCCCCTACTCTGGAGTGGAGTGTCCCTATATAATAGTCCCCTGCCACAGTTCAGCAGTCATATGAGGACCAAGAGCCTCCTCACTTTTGATAAACTGCCAACCTCAACAATCAGTCTTTCATGGTTCCTGCCCTGTTCTGTCTGCTCCAACAGTCAAACAGAATTTTTGGTAGTGGTAAATGAGTCTACCTAGGGTTGAAGAACACATCCTGTGCTGACTCTGGCTGGTCACTTTTTGGTAACGTTAAGCTTCATTTCAAGGCCAAACATCTCATATCAGAATCCTTGTGATGATTTTATGTATTTATCTGCAGAAGGGTTCATAATTCCTGAAGCTATTCATCTTCTGGTAGGTCAGTTTCGTACTTTTCCACAATATGTCTGGATATGTATGAACCATAGTGGTCACTTTTATGAGTTGGTTATTTTCATCGTCCATAAAAAAACTATCTTTGAAATAGTAGTACTAATGTGTCAGCTGGGAGAAAATACAATTATGGGCAACAAACTTCAAAGTAATTTTATAAACAACACTTTCCTTATGCCTAAACTTCAAGAAGAGAAAGCACATGCTTTAATATCTAAAAGTTTACTTGTGTTTAATTATACCTGAAATTATCGCTGTTAAGGTTAAGGTTTTTTTTTTATATATATAAGTACTTTATTTTTTTTTCCTTCAAGTTACATCTCAGTCACAAACCCTTCCCTATTCCCCCTTCCTGTCCCACCCTTCCACCCTCTACCCCCCCAACAACTTCCCTTTTCAATCCAACAAATGGTTCTTTCTCTTATAACAGTAAATTCTATACAAAACAGCAGAATTAAATATGCCACATTTATGAGAGTTAAATGGCCCAGTATACCTTCCCAATGTCCAGTTCATACATATTTGGCCCCTGACTTTAACCTTCTACCTTCTAACTATCTCCATGAGTTTAAAGTTCTATAACTGACTTAGCTTTCATACTAACTTGCATCACTATTATAACCATCTTCTTAGATCTAGAATGCCCTCTTGATTCCTAAACAACTCAAAATTTAGCTATGAGGCTCAAGCTGTCTATTCTTCAACCACCTCAGAGAGCCGAGAAGGATAAATATATCTGATTATATAGGAAGTGCAGGGCCTGCAGCTTCCAATACTAAGAAATGACAAACCAGTGACTACCTGGACAGTTCCCATTTTCTCGCCATACATTCCAGCATCAGTCTTCAGCCTTTTGGTCCTGTTTCTCTGACAGACATTTATTGTAGAGCAGGGATTATGAAGGACTAACCTACCCTGTCTTGGCAGACCTATTCTGTCGACTTCCCTGCTACCAAGTTTTGTCCTTTTTGGACAGCAGTCTGTCTGCAGTTGAAGCAAGGAGTTTTTACATGCCAAGAGATAGGCTTGCCACTAATTCAACGATCTCACACTGGAGATTCTTCGATGTTTTCTTCTACTTGGAGTAGAATAGGGGGTGCTGTCAGGAGCTGATATGTCACGATATCAAAAAAAGAAAATCTTAATTTAAGAACACATCTTTGAATACCGTATTCTGCAGATCTCTTGGGGTTTTTGAAGGTGCCCTATCTATCTCTTGTATTTAGATAAGCAAATGTTGCTTGTCTCTTAACAACTTGATTACTGAGTAGCTTAGAGAATATCTGTGATAGACTGTCATAGTAGCTAACAAGGTGACATGCATGTATGACTAGGAGTTTGTTTTTCTTAACTATCCTAAACAGTTTAAGACGGTTGGTATCAAGAGGCCAGAGCTTCACATTTCATTTTTAAGTATCTCTAGGTACGATACCATTAGGATCGTTACATTTACTTTTGTATCAATATACAAAGATCTATTCAAATGTGGCTAAATATATTCTTAATTTTGTATCAATATACAAAGATCAATGCCTATGTAGCCCAATACAATCTTAATATTGTGTCCATATACAAGGGTCAATACCATTGTGGCCAACTGTAATCTTAATTTTGTATCAATATACAAATATCAATACTGACGTAGACAAATACAATCTTATTTTTGCACAATAAACAATGGTCAATACCACTTTAGCCAAATATGCTACTAATTTTGTATCAATATACAAAGGTATAAGGGCATATTCAATAATCTGACCCTTCTTCTTGGTCCTTCCTGTGCTATGTCTATGTCTCAATTTTTCTCAAGTCCGTGCATTCCTACATAGGAGATAAAGAAGGATACAGCAAAGGGAAAGAAGGAATACCCTGGGTCTGATCTCCAAAACCCATTAACCAGGACCATTTAACAACTTATAATCTCTTCCCCTAAATAACAGAGTTTTCAGTTGTCCTTCAGATAACCAAAAAGGGGGGGGGGCGGAGAAACACCCTCCCCACCCTCTGGGTATGGGAAGTCGCTCTCTTAAAATGACTTCCTGCTGATTTGGGTCGTAGTAAACCTGTTTTTGGGCCCAAACCATAATGGAAAAATGGTTAAAAATGTTAATACAATCCTTTTATGTTCAGTCCTTCTATTCTCAGATGTTTAGATGTCCTAAGGAGTTTGTAGGCAGAAGCTGAACTTCCAGGCTTTACTGAGGTTCTGGCTGGGGCATTGTGTAGAGCTGAACGGTCTTAGCGATATTGAGTTGTTGTGGTTGTAGGCTTTTGATGGAGACAGCTATTGAGGGAGTCTGTCAGGCTGAATCATCTGGGTCACTCGTCTTCTTTTGGTGTCTGATTCTGATTTCTGCTGTGGTTTCCATTGTCCAGTTGTCCCTGGGTTCCTTGAATGGATGCTTTGATTCTCCTGGAAAGATAGGAACAGAGCCCTGACCTAATCCTCACTCAGGGACAATCGCCCTTTTTTTTGGGGGGGGGGTAGGTAATATTTCTCCTGAAGCAAATTTGTTTTTTTGACAATATCTAAAGTGTTATCTTTCAATCTGGTTTAAAGAAGAAATTATTTTGTTATTTTGGAGCTAAACCAGCTTTAGTGTATATATTTTGAGATCTTGAAGGACAATTTGTTTGTATTGAGTGCCCCTTTTGTAAGTAGCTTTTAAACTTAGGTCCTCCCAAATCTTATGTGTGTGTCTCTGTATTCTAATTATTGGGATCCAAGACCTGTGGTTCCCATCTGAGTGGATTAAAGATGTGTTCCACCACTCCTGGATCGAAGTTTTTCTCTATAGAGTTTGTTTTGTATCAGGCTGACCTTGAGCTCTGAGATCTGCCTGTTTCTGTCTCTAGTGTGTTGGGATTAAGGGTGTACTCTTCTTGAATGATAGGATTAAGGGTGTGTACCCTCACCACACTTTTCCATGTAACTCTAGAATTTATAAGTCCACTACTCTATGGTGCTCCTCCCGTCTCTGCTGAAGTTAAAGGCATAGGTTAACACCACATTTCTCCTGTATTTTACCTTAGCTCTACGTTTTTTCGACACTTGGAGGTTTATAAAACCAGGTTGAACAGCTGTGTCCTTTATTTTATTTACCGTGTTTTAACGTTGTTACCTGCTTTTTTTTAATTAATAAATTTATTTGTTTGTTGCTACAGGTTACATCCTTAACATATATGCCCTCTTTTCCCACTTCTCAGCCCCACCCACCCATGTTCTACTCCCTGACCCTTCCGTCTTGATCCTCTTGGGTAGAGTGTCCCTGCATACCAGTCTCTCACCACAGATCAGGAGTCATATGAGGGCCGAGAGCCTCTTCATACACTGGGGGCCTACGAGGCAGTACAAGGAAAGGTGTCTCCTTGCTACGGGGGAAAAAAAAAAGACCAACAGACACACAAACCCACAAAAACAAAGAACAACAACAAAAAAAGAGAGGGAGAAGAAAGAGAAAAAAAGGGAAAGGAAAAAGAAAAAGAAATGAAAAAAAAGTTTATGTCCATGTTCCTTTTGGCGTGTTGGTTGTAGTACAGATATCCTGTACGATATAGCTAAAATCCTACTATAAGTGAAGAGATGCCGTGTGCATCCTTCTGAGTCTGGGTTAGCTCACTCAGGAGGAGCTTCTCTAGATCCATCCATTTGGTTGCAAATTGCATGATTTCATTGTTTCTTATAGCTGAGTAATATTCCATTGTATAGATGTACCACAATTTTTAATCCATTCTTCAGTTGAGGGACATCTGGGTTGTTTCCAATTTCTAGCTATTACAAATAAGGCTGCTATGAACATAGATGAGGAGACTACCCTATGTCTCCGTGAGAGGTCCTTTGGGTGTATACCCAGAAGTGGTATGGCTGGGTCCTGAGGCAAAGCCATTCCAAGGTTTCTAAGATATCTCCAGACAGACCTCCATAGTGGTTGCACAAGCCTGCACTCCCACCAGCAATGGAGTAGGGTTCCCCTTTCTCCACAACCTCGCCAGCATGTGCTGTCATTTGAGCTCTTTATCTTAGCCATTCTGACAGATGTGAGATGGAATCTCAGGGTCGTCTTGAGTTGCATTTCTCTGATGATTAAGGATGTTGAGCATTTCTTCAGGTGACTCCCCGCCATTAGGGATTCCTCCTTTGTGAATTCTCTATTTAGCTCCGTCTCCCATTTTTTGATTGCATTATTTGGTTTCTTGGCATTTAGTTTCTTGAATTCTTTGTAGATTTTAGATAATAGCCCTCTATCAGATGTGGGGTTGGTGAAGATTTTCTCCCAGTCTGTTGGTTGCCGTTTTTTTCTAATAACTGTGTCTTTTGCCTTACAGAAGCTTTTCAGTTTCATGAGGTCCCATTTATTGATTGTTGATCCCAGGTCCTGAGCTGTTGGTGTTCTGTTCAGGAAGTTGTCACCTGTGCCACTGAGTTCGAGGGTTTCTCCTACTTTTTCTTCTAGTATCTTTAGTGTGGCCGGCCTTATGTTTAGGTCTTTGATCCACTTGGAATTAACTTTTGTACAAGGTGATAGGTATGGGTCTAATTTCATTCTTTTGCAAGTGGACATCCAGTTGGACCAGCACCATTTGTTGAAGATGCTGTCCTTCTTCCATTGTGTGGTTTTGGCTTCTTTGTCAAAGATTAGTTGGCCATAGGTGTGTGGGTCCATGTTTGGGTCTTCAATTCGATTCCACTGATCCACTGGTCTGTTTCTATACCAGTACCATGCTGTTTTTATTATTATTGCTCTGTATTACAGCTTGAAATCTGGGATGGTGATACCTCTAGATGCTTTTTTATTGTACAGGATTGATTTAGCTATTCTGGGCTTTTTGTTGTTCCATATGAAGTTGAGTATAGCTTTTTCCAGGTCTATAAAGAATTGGGTTGGTATTTTGATAGGAATTGCATTGAATCTTTATATTGCTTTAGGTAGAATAGCCATTTTTATTATGTTTATCCTACCTATCCATGAGCATGGGAGATCTTTCCATCTTCTAAATGCCTCTTCCATTTCTTTCTTCAGGGGTTTGAAGTTCTTGTTGTATAGGTCCTTTACTTGCTTGGTTAGAGTTACACCCAGGTATTTTATATTGTTTGTGGTTATTGTGAAGGGGGTTGTTTTCCTTATTTCTTTCTCGGTATGCTTGTTTGTTGTATAAAGAAGGGCTTCTGATTTTTTTGAGTTAATTTTGTATCCAGCCACCTTGCTGAAGTTGTTTATCAGCTGTATGAGTTCTTTGGTGGAGTTTTTGGGGTCACTTATGTATACTAACATATCATCTGCGAATAGGGATAATTTGACTTCTTCATTTCCAGTGATTACCTTTGATTTCCTTTAGTTGTCTTATTGCGCTAGCAAGAACTTCAAGTACTATATTGAAGAGGTGTGGTGAAAGTGGACATCCTTGTCTTGTCCCTGAGTTTAGAGGAAATGCTTCAAGCTTCTCTCCATTTAATTTGATGTTGGCCACTGGCTTGCTGTATATTGCCTTTATTATTTCTAGGTACGGTCCTTGTATGCCTGTTCTCTCCAGAACTTTTAGCATGAAGGGGTGTTGGATTTTGTCAAATGCTTTTTCTGCATCTAACGAGATTATCATGTGGGTTTTTTCTTTCACCTTGTTTTTATGGTGAATTACATTGATAGACTTTCATATATTGAACCATCCCTGCATTCCAGGGATGAAGCCTACTTGATCATGGTGTATGATATTTTTGATGTGTTCTTAAATTCAGTTTGCTATTAAGTATCTTTGCATCTATGTTCATGAGGGAGATTGGTCTGAAGTACTCTTTCTTTGTTGGGTCTTTGTGTGGTTTAGGAATCAGAATGACAGTGGCCTCATAGAATGAGTTTGGCAGTGTTCTTTCTGTTTCTATGTTGTGGAAGAGTTTGAAGACTAATGGTGTTAGCTCCTCTTTGAAGGTCCAGTAGAATTCCGTGTTAAAGCCATCTGGCCCTGGGCTTTTTTTGGTTGGGAGATTATTAATGATTGTTTCTATTTCCTTAGGGGTTATTGGGCTGTTTAAGCTGTTAATCTGATTTTGATTTAGTTTTGGTAGGTGGAATTTATCGAGGAAATTGTCCATTTCGCTTAGGTTTTCAAATTTGATGGAGAATAGATTTTTAAAGTAGGACCCGAATATTTTCTGGATCTCCTCAATGTCTATTGTTATTTCTCCCTTTTCATTTCTGATTTTGTTGATTTGGGTTCTTTCTCTTTGCCTTTTAGTTAATTTGGCTAGGGGTCTGTCTATTTTGTTGATTTTCTCAAGGAACCAACTCTTGGTTTTATTGATTCTTTGTATAGTTCTTTTTGATTCTAAGTTGTTGATTTCAGCCCTAAGTTTGATGATTTCCTGCCTTCTGCTCCTCTTGGGAGTGTTTGCTTCTTTTTTTTCCAATTCACCCAGCTTAGCTTTTAGTTCATTAATATGACCTGTCACAATTTTCTTTTTGAAAGTACTTAGTGCTATGAACTTTCCTCGTAGCACAGCTTTCATTGTATCCCGTAGATTTGGGTAAGTTGTGTCTTCATTGTCGTTGGATTTTAAGAATTCTTTGATTTCCTTCTTTATTTCTTCCCTGACCCAGTGATCATCCAATAAGGAGCTGTTCAATTTCCATGTGTGTGTAAGCTTTCTGTTGAATCTTTTGCTGTTGAAGACCAGCTTTATTCCGTGGTGGTCTGATAAGATACAAGGTGTTATTTCAATTTTCTTCTATCTATTGAGACTATCTTTATGACCAACTATGTGGTCGATTTTGGAGAAGGTTCCGTGGGGTGCTGATAAAAAGGTGTATTCCTTTGTGTTTCGGTGAAACGTTCTGTAGATGTCTGTTAGGTCCATTTGTTTCATGATCTCTCTTAGACTCAATATTTCTCTGTTTGTCTTTTGTCTTGATGATCTGTCCATTGTTGTGAGTGGAGTGTTGAAGTCTCCCACTACTAATGTGTTGTGATCGACGTGCGCTTTATGTTTTAAAAGTGTTTCTTTTACGAAAGTAGGTGCCTTTGTATTTGGGGCATAGATGTTCAGTATTGAGATTTCCTCTTGATGAATATTCCCTTTAATGAGTATATAATGCCCTTCTTTGTCATTTTTCATTAACTTCAGTTGGAAGTCTGTTTTGTTTGATATTAGGATGGCTACTCCAGCTTGCTTCCTGGGTCCATTTGCTTGGAAAACCTTTTCCCAGCCGTTTACTCTGAGGTAGTGACTATCTCTGGTAGTGAGATGTGTTTCTTGTATGCAGCAAAGGGACGGGTCTTGCTTTTGGATCCACTCTGTAAATCTGTGTTTTTTTATTGGGGAGTTGAGACCATTGATGTTGATGGATATTAGTGACCTGGGGTTGTTGTTTCCCATTAGTTTGGTATAGGTGATGGTCCTGTGCCTCTTTTCTTTTAGTTGCTGAGGGGTTTTCTATTCCCTTTGTTTTCTTGGGTGAAGTTTTCTTCTCTGGGATGGAATTTTCCTTCTAGGATTTTCTGTAGGGCTGGGTTTGTGGGGAGATATTGTTTAAATTTGATTTTGTCATGGAATATCTTGTTTTCTCCATCTTTGTTGATAGAGAGTTTTGCTGGGTATAGTAGTCTGGCTGGGCACCTATGATCTCTCAGGACTTGTAGGATATCTGTCCAGGCCTTTCTAGCTTTTAAAGTTTCTGAGGAGAAGTCAGGTGTAATTCTGATGGGTCTGCCATTGTATGTGACTTGGCCTTTTTCTCTTACAGCTTTTAATATCCTTTCTTTGTTCTGCACATTTGGTGTTTCAATTATTATGTGGCGAGAGGAGTTTCTTTTCTGATCTAATCTGTTTGGTGTTCTGTAAGCCTCTAGGATTTTTATTGGCATCTCTTTGTTCAGGTTTGGGAAGTTTTCTTTATGGCTTTGTTGAAGATATTTCCTGGACCTTGGAGTCGGGAGTCTTCTCTTTCCTCTATGCCTATGATTCTTAGTTTATGTGTTTTCTTTGTGTCCTTGATTTCTTGGATTTGTGGGTGAGAGATTTTTTAGCCTTCTCATTTTCTTTTGATGTTTTACTGATTTCTTCCATCGAATCTTCCATGCCTGAGATCCTGTCTTTCATCTCTTGCATCCTATTGTTGATACTCACATCCATAGTTCCTGTTCTCTTCCCTTGGTTCTCCACTTCCTCTTTTAACTCTGACTGTGTTTTCTTTATTGTTTCTATTTCTATTTTCATGACTTGTATGGTATTGTTTGTTTTGTACATTTCCTTCTCCAGCTTGCTTGTTTTTGTCTGAAAATCTTTCATTGCTTTGTCTTTTTCCTGTTCAAGCTCTGTCACTTTGGCTTGGAGTTCTTTAATGGTGTTTTTCATTTTTTTGGCTTGTAAAATTGTGGCTTCTTTGAATACCTTCATAGATGTAAGTTCTTCTTGAAGGGACTCTATCACTTTCCATAATGCAGAATTGTCATCGTTTTCATATGTTACTGTTGGTGTGATGTCATCCGAATTGGATGAGCTAGAATAATTCTGCTTTGTTGGAGTCATATTTCCTTGATTTCTAATTTTTCTTGGACCTTTGGCCATGTGGGTGTGTTTAGCTGTCTGTTCTTGTCGTTTTCTTTGCTTGGATCCACAGGGGATGCTTTGGTGAGGGAGTCGAATTGCTTGGCTATCTGTCGTTGCTTACAGGGGGATCTCAGGGTCACTGTGGTTTTAATAGCCTGAATCGCTGTGAGCTGGTGCAGCCTATTCCCAGGTAGTGAGTAATGGTCCGGGATTGTTTCACTGCTCCCAGTTCAGACTTCTCTATGTTGCACACTGAGTGATCAGCCTGTAATGGTTCTGATAGTGTGGACCTGTTTGCCCAGGCACAGATTTTGTGGGCTTTGTTTGTCGTCACGGAGGCTGACAGGGCCCGGCTCCACACCTTATATATCTGGGTTTACCAGAATACAGCTGTGGTCCCCTGGCTTCTGGTTACCCACTAGGCTTCTCTGCCACAGGCCTGGCCGCTTCCCTCCCTATCTGCTCTGCCATGGGTGGGCAGAGCTTCAGCCCCTCCCGCTGTCTGTGCTGACCTCCCGCCCTAGCTGCTTTGCTGTGGGTGGGCGGAGCTTCAGCTCCTCCCGCAGTCTGAGCCAGCCTCCTTCCCCAGCTGCTTTGCTCTGGGTGGGCGGAGCTTTGGCTCCTCCTGCTGTCTTATCTGGCCTCCCACCCTAGCTGCTTTGCCGTGGGTGTGCCAGGCACCAGCTCCGCCTGCTTGCGCCCACTTCCTTCCCCAACTGCTCTGCCCGCACACCTCCCGCTCAGGCTTGAGCAGCTGCGGATCACCCGCCGAGCACCCTGTTTCTTCCTTGTTAAAACTTCAACTATTCTGCAAAGTTTCCTAAGTAGTTATAAGGTCTTCCTGAGGTGTTGGAAGCCCAGTAGGCTAGTGGGCCATAGCCATGTGGCCTTTGATTCTTCCTGCTGTGTGTTGGGATCGATCTTACCAGGCGCCTCTCCAAATGGGAGTTCCCGAATCCTGTATTTAGTGGCTTCTGTGTCTGCGAGAGATTGGGGGAGAGCTTTGCCCTGGGACTTTTAACAGTCCCTTGGGAGCTGTGCATGTTCCCGGAGGGGCCAGACCCTCCGGTTTTTGCTCAGTGTCCCACAACTCTGTGTTTTCTATGGCTCTTCTCTCCCACATTCAAAATGTGTCCATACAATTCGCCGCCATCTTGGCCCCCTCCAATGTTAAGGTTTTTGCCCCATCCTTTCATAACGTAGTAACTGACAAATTGTCTTGTCTTAACATGGGACTGAAATCATGAGGAGATATCCTGTAGAAGAACCGGTCTAATAATGCCTCAGCTACTTCCAGAATCAGTTTTTAAGGACTTGTAGATTGATTTCCCAAGGTCTATTTCTCTTTTTTTTTTTTTTTCCTTTACCAATGATACACAATTTCACTCATGATAAAATGTGTGGAGACAAACACTGTTGTTCACAATTTCTATTGTTGACTAAGATGAACTCAGGACTGTCTTGGTTTACTTATGAGGTATAAACATAAGTCTCATTAGATTTTCTAGAAAAACAAGTTCTTTCCTGAAAGAAGGGCTAAACAAGGTTGGTACCATGGTATTCTCCTGTCTCCTGACCTTTCTCTTTGAGTACACATGCTTTCAAAGTCACAGCAGCAATTCTGTTGCTGTTAAGAGAGAGAAAACTAAGAATTCATTGAGGAATGTGTGGGGAGTAAAGCAAATATAAAAAGGTAGAATCAGCAGGAGATGTTCTAATGACAACTATATCCACTTCAAATAACAGTGAATTTAAGAAAAAATGAGCATCTAATGTGAATTCCTGTGATCACTCATTCCCTTAACTGCAGCTAACTGATAGATCTTAGCTTTATAAGACTATTAATATCAATCATTCTAAACTTAAGATGATAATTTTTGGTCAATTTATTAAACTTTAAATTTCACTTACTTTAAATATGGAAATTTAAAAAACTTTTATATGCTAGTTTGTAAATCTTACAGATCTTTATTTTACTATACAACATAATTAATAAAAAATACAAGTTTTATTTCAGTTCATATTGAAGTAATGTCCATCTTTATTTGTGTACAGTTTACAAACAATATTCTACTTGAGCAAATGATCTCCTGAATGACAAGAAGTCATATAGTTTGGGAAAAGAACTAACATAATGAAATAGTTGATGCATATATGAACTAGCAGAGAGTGTGACAGCATGCAGAAGAACTGTACAAGTTTAAGCCAGATAAAATCCCAGGAGAGAGAAGGAGAAGTGTGCACAAAGTCCTGCCCCTGACAAAGAAGATATTTGAAATTGATGTCTGCTGACTGAGGAAGAATCATTTTTCTTTAATAGAGTGAAACAGTGTATATCTACCACAGTCTGGGGCAGCTTCATTCTCAAGAGTGATTGGACAACATAAAATCGACTATACAGTGTCTGGCTTGTGTGTGTGTGTGTGTGTGTGTGTGTGTGTGTGTGTCTGTATGTGTGAAGGAACATAAAGTTGATCATATAGGGATGGATCTAGGAGGAATTGTGGGAAGGGAAAAAATATAACAAAAATATATTGCATGGAAATTTTTAAATTATTTAGAGGACATCAGAAGATGGAAAGATTCCCCATGCTCATGGATAGGTAGGATCAACATAATAAAAATGCCCATCCTACCAAAAGCAATATATAGATTCAATGCAATTCCTATCAAAATACCACCAAAATTCTTTATAGGCCTGGAAAAAACAATTCTCAACTTCATATGGAATAACAAAAAAAAAAAAACCAGAATAGCTAAATCAATCCTGTACAATAAAAAAACATCTGGGGGTATCATCATCCAAGATTTCTAGCTCTACTACAGAGCAGTAGTAGTAAAAACAGCATGGTAGTATAGAAACAGATCAGTGGATCAATGGAATCGAATTGATGACCCAGAAATGAACCCACACCCCTGTGGTCACTTAAGTTTTGACAAAGAAGCCAAACCATAAAATGGAAAAAAGACAGCATCTTTAACAAATAGTACTGGTATAACTGGATGTCAACATGTAAAAGAGTGAAATTAGATCCTTACTTATCACCTTGTACAAAATGTAAGTCCAAGTGGATGAAAGACCTTATTATAAGGCACGACACACTAAATCTAATAGAAAAGAAAGTGAGGAAAAGCCTAGAACTCATTGGAACAGGAGACAACTTCCTGAACAGAACACCAATACCTCACACTCTAGGACCAACAAGGACCAACAATCAATAAATAAATGGGACCTCATGAAAATGACAAGCTTCTGTAAGGGAAAGAACACTGTCATTCAAACAAAACAGCAACCTACAGATTGGGAAAAAATAATTAGAAAACAATGAGAAATAATATAATGCCAGTAGCTAAGGTCTAAATGAAATTTATTGCATGCTCAAATGCCATACTAAACATATTTATGACAATACTGTTTTTAATGGAACAATTATGTAATAGTCTTATAATCTGGTAGCAAGGAAACGTGAGCTTCCATAGAACATCTATTATGCCATTAAAGATTGAATCAACAAAATGCCCAAATTATTCAGTTAGAATTCATTGTATATTTCATATTTTCCCATTTTTGCAGTAAAATTCCTTTTTTTTTACTTCTAGGAAAGTAATTTTACAAGGGTCTATTTTATAAATGGGGTTAACACATACTGTTTGATTGATTAATTGCCAAGAATTCAGTATTTTTCAAAAAACAAAACACAGATCAATTCATATATTTTAAATGATTAATAGAATTTTTAAATAGAATTTAAATAGAATAATTTTTTTACAGAAGAAGGTAATTTAAAAAATCCAAGATGGATTTGAAAATAAGAGACAAATACTTGTTTCTCAATATGTATAATTATACCAAATATAAAAACATAACAGAGGGCCAAGTGGTAGTGACGCATGCCTTTAATCCCAGCACTCAAGAGGCAGAGTCAGATAGATCTATGAGTTCAAGGCCAGCCCAATCTACAGCAGGGCTACAGAGAGATCTTTGTCTCAAAAAACAAAAAATAACTTCTACTCCCAAAATACAAACATACAAAAAAACAAGCAAAATACAACAGAAGAATAAGATCTACTTAATGATTAAGAAAAAATTGAAATTAAACCAATATATCTGTAATTATGTAATAAATTAAGCAAGATGCAGTTTAGAATAAAAAAGATATAAAAACTATCCAAGAGAGTTCATAATATTATGCACACCAATGAAAAGGTAAAGTTTGAAAGTAAAAACCTGACATTGTCCCATCAGCCAGACTTAATAAAATGCTAATATATAAATTTAATAGAATGGATCCACCAATGAGAGAAAATGACAAAATTATGATAAATGTATCAGAGGAAACATACATAAATGGAACTATATTCCTATGATCAAGTCATTAGTTCTTCACAAACTGAATTATAAATTCAGTATAATATGTATAACAAACATCCCAGGGAATCATTTTATAAACACACTGATTCTGAAATTCCATAAAGGAAGAAAAAAGGCTCAAGCAAATTCAATATGAAAAAAAAACAAGTAAAAAAAATCTAACACTGAGATATTTCAAGATTTTCTATGAAGTTATAGTAACCAAGGAAATGAGATTAAAAAAAATAGGTGAGTTGAAGGAAAAATAGAGATCTCAAAATTATGCTCATATAAAGTCAAATTGTCTCTGGCAAAGAGACAATGGCAAAAACCTGGTGAAGATATAGCTGTATCAACTGGAAATGTAAGTGTGAAAATATGAATCTAGTTATAGAGTTTACACTAATTTCAAACTTTGACTTCTAAATGATCATAGACTGAACATAGTAGCAAAACTACAGTTGTGTCAGTAGGTGAACTTTGCTTTGCTGGTGACTTTATATAGAACATCAAAGGTAATGATAAGTTGGACTATATTAAAAGTGTCTGTCTTGAAAAAAACAATGAGAAGAGAGTGATGAAACTTACTATAGGGTATAACACTGAAAAGTGAAATCAGATAAAGGATTACATTTCCATTCCCTTAAATTCAATCTCTTTAAATTCAACAATAACAACACTAATAAAATGAAAAAAAAAAAAAACAAAAACCTTCAATAGGAAATTTATCAAAGAGAATAAAATGTGGTGAAATATGGCATTCCACTACAGGGTTGTAAATTTAGGGTTGCAAACTCAAATACAAAATCAATATCACATTTGTAGCAGAGCTTAAATAGTAATAAATGTCCATTAAAATGCTAATTAAATGAATTTTCACTGGTGGTCTGATGGGGTAGTTTTAAGCATTCTAAATGTTAATTAATTTGTCCTGTTTGCTGTCTGTTACATTGTCTCTGATTGGTTAAATAAATTCTGAAGGCTGAGATTGGGCAAAGACAGAGAAAGGTGGGACTTCCTGAGATTAGAACAGGAAACCTGCACTTTAGACAGAGGATTAATGCATCCCAGCCAGGATCAGGAAGAAGGAGGACACAAACCATGGATTAGGAAAAAGAACCTCATTCCACATGGCCAGGAACATCTGCATAGAGTGGAGAATGGCAGTCCAAAGGGACATATGTATATATGGGGTCATATTTGGGTAATAGAATTAAGAGTTAGCTTAGTTGGACCAAGATTGCTCACCTCAGGACAAGGCTTGTTAAAATCCACGTGGTATCTGTGTGTACTCATTTGTAATGGTGGGTTAAGAATTAACAGTTGCTGAATCAATTAAATATAATATAAGTACTATTAAAATTTTTAATTATTTTTTTTACAGTGGTCAGTTTGCATAGTGTAGTCACTTTTAGAAGACAGATTGGTGGTTCCCTAGGCTGCATTTGCAAAATAATCTGGAAATCTGACTCTTTCCTGTTTAAAGAAGTTGAATGCTGTTCACAAAAACAAAAACAAAAACAAAAACCTTGTCATAGGTGTTTATCACCCCTTTGTTTGTATTTGTTCAAACTTGAAAGCAGCCAAGGTATGCTTCAATAGATGAACAAATAACTAAAATATGATGAAACAATACTTAATATAGAAGAACTTAGTATATTAAAACTTGAATAGGCTAAGGGGAGAGTGGACTTTACATTATTAAAAGAAAGAAGAAAGCCTGATTCTACATATATGACATTCCAGCAATGGCAAAACTATTCAGTAAAAAGAAAAGTGATTCTAGGGCTTAGGGCTAAGGGTGGACTGAACATCTATTGCTTGATACTATGACAGGGGTGAGGTAAACAAACTTCTACACATTCCTTTTATGTACCTGATAACCAAACTGCAGATATAATAAAAATCAACCAATGGCTTTTATTGGGGTTACCTACATACATATGGATGAGAGGTACTTTTATTTTTTTGCTTATGGATAAGTAAGATCAACATAATAAAAATGTTCATCCTACCAAAAGCAATATACAGATTCAATGCAATTCATATCAAATAACCAACAAAATTCTTTATAGACCTGGGAAAAACAATTCTCAACTTCGTATGGAATAACAAAAAAACCCAGAATAGCTAAATCAATCCTGTACAATAAAAAAACATCTGGAGGTATCACCATCCCAGATTTCAAGCTATACTACAGAGCAGTAGTAATAAAAACAGCATGGTACTGGTATAGAAAAAGACCAGTGGATCAATGGAACAGAATTGATGACTCAGAAATGAACCCATGCACCTATGGTCATTTAATTTTTGACAAAGAATCCAAAACCATAAAATGGGAAAAGTACAGCATCTTCAAAAAATGGTGCTGGTCTAATTGTAAGTCGACATGAAAAGAACGAAATTAGACTCATACTTATCACCTTGTACAAAACATAAGTCCAAGTGGATCAAAGGCCTAAACATAAGGCCTGATATACTAAATCTATTAGAAGAGAAAGTGGGGAAAACCCTCAAATTCATTGGCACAGGAGACAACTTCCAGAACAGAACACCAACAGCTCAGGTTCTAAGATCAACAGTCACTAAATGGGACTTCATGAAACTGACAAGCTTCTGTAAGGCAAAGGACAATGTCATTCAAACAAAATGGCAACCTACAAATGGGGAAAAGATCTTTACCAACCCCACTTCTGACAAAGGGATAATATCCATAATTTATAAAGAACTCAAGAAATTAAACACCAAGAAACCAAATGCCCTTCAAAAAATGGGAAACAGAACTAAACCAAGAATTCACAAATGAGTAATCTCTAATGGCAGTGAGACATTTGAAGAAATGCTCAACATCCTTAGTCATCAGAGAAATGCAACTCATGACAACTTTGAGATTCCATCTCTCACCTGTCAGAATGGCTAAGATCAAAAACTTAAATGACAGCACATGCTGGCAAGGTTGTGGAGAAAGGGAAACACTTCTCCATTGCTGGTGGGAATGAAAACTTGTACAACTATTATGGAAATCAGTGTGGTGATATCTTAGAAAACTTGGAATAGCCCTACCTCAAGACCCAGCCATACCACCTGTGGGTATCCACCCAAATGATTCCTCAACAAACCACAATAACATATCCTCATCTATGTTCATAGCAGCCTTATTTGTAATAGCTAGAAACTGGAAACAACCCAGATGTCCCTCAACTGACAAATGGATAAAAAAAAAAATTGTGGTATATTTACACAATGGAATACTACTCAGCTATCAGAAACAAGGAAATCATGCAATTCACAACAAAATGGATAAAACTGGAGAAGCTTATCCTTAGTGACCTAACCTAGACTCAGAAAGACACACATGGCATCTACTCACTTATAATTGGATTTTAGCCACATAGTACAGGATAACTATCCTACAACCAATACACCAAAAGGATCAGGAACATAGACTTTGTTACCTATTAAGGGGACAATTTGCCCTAGGAGTGCTACCATGTTGGCCCCCAGTGCAAGAGGAAGCTCTCAGTCCTCTTATGACTGCTGTGCTGAGATGGGTTGTAATGTGTTGGAACAGTCTACATCAGAGGAGTGGGATGGGTGGGAGAGGGAAGAGAGGGTAAGAGGGTGGAACTGGGAGGAGTGGAATGAGGGTACTGTGATGGAGATGTAACTTGCAGTAATAAATAAGCAAAAAAGGAGGAATCAGAAAAAGAATATTCAAAGAAAAAAGAGAGAGAGGTTCTTTATAGTACCAAAAGTGACTGAAAGTCACTTGTTTTACCAAAACCCACAGTGTGGTGTCAGTTCACTGAAGTTGGAAACCTGGAACACACTGCACAGCTTGCAGGAAGCTAAACTTGTTAGAAGTTGTCTTTTCCTGGTACATCAATTGGTCTGAGCCTTTTTACTGTGGCTTGACTGGTCTCTGCTTCTCCCAGGCTGCTTAGCTCATATGAAAAGTTTCTAAACATTCCTTCATGATTATATATGCATGGGGAGGAATGGGACTGTAAATCTAGTCACTTATGGAACCTCTGAAAGCTATTTAGTTATTTATTTCCTCAGTTTGCTAAGTTTCCTAAAAACAGATTGCTTCGCCTCCCTTAGAACAGATTCTTGTCAGAACTGATCCCCTCCCCCCTTTCCCTCTTCTCTCCCTCTCCTATCCTGTTTCCTCTATTCATCCACTTCAGATCTCTATTCTGTTTTCCCTTCTAAGTAGGATTCAGGCAGTCTCCTTTGGGACCCCCTAGTTACTTAACTTCTTTTGGTTTTGATTATTATGTGGTGGGAGGTTTTTTTTTTTCTGGTCTAAAGTATTTGGTATTCTGTAAGCCTCTTGTATGCTTATAACATCTCTTTCTTTATTTTGGAGAAATTTTCTTCTATGATTTTGTTGAGAATGTTTTGTGGTCCTTGGAACTAAGCATCTTCTCTTTCTTCTATTCCTATTATCTTTAGGTTTCATTTTGGGAAAGAGATGGAAAATAGGGTGTGGGGAGTTTAAGAGGGACATCTCTGAGACAAGCTGGAGACCAGAGACAGGGTAGGTCCCCGGGATGATATAATTGTGACTCTAGCTGAGTGGGAGGTATGGAGACTTAAAAAGGATCGCTCTAGCTATGTAGGACTTCTAGTGAAGGAAGGTATTACCGACCCATCCACAAAACCTTCAACTCAAAAGTTACAATGTATACAAGATGTGCAGGTACACAGAGCAGAGTGAGGGAATGGCCCAACATCGAATGGCCCAACCTGAGACCCACCCTATGGAAGAGAACCAACCCTTGTTACTACTGAAGGTACTCTGTCATACTAACAGACAGGAGCCTAACGTACTGTCATACTCTATGCAGCTGTGGACCCAAACACATGCTGAGACTCACTGTCAAATGTTAGACAGAGCACAGGGGGTCTTGTGAAAGAGATGGGGGAAAGATAGAAGGAACTGGACTGGACAAGAATTCCACAGGAAGACCAACAGAAGACCAACAGATCACAGAGATTAAAACACCAATCACAGCACGTGTGAACTGGACCTGGGCTCTCTACACATATGTAACCAACGGGCAGCTTAGTTGTCATATGTGTCCTCTAACCAGAAGACCTGGAGCTGTCTCTGACATGGACTCTGATGCCTGCTTTTTAATCACTGCCCCGTAACAGGGTTGTGGTGCCTGACATCAGCAGAAGAGGTACTCATCCCTGATGTGACTGCATATTCTGGGGTGGTTGGATGAGGAGGTCCCCTTTTCTCAGGAGAAGGGGAGGAGGGATATGAGGAAATGGGTGAGATGGTGGGACCCTGAGGAGGAGAGGAAGGGAGGAAGGATGATACAACTGGGATGTGAAATGAATAATAAATACACTTTAAAAAAGTCTTGTTTCTTCTCCTTATAGTCATCCTGTATTAGTGAGCTTCCCTCCAATAGGACAGTTTTAATCTCAAAGAAAACAATTACATAAGAGCAGACACACCATGAAAAGTTAAATATCCATAGAATACATAGAAGCACAGATGATAAATATATGATAAAAGATTGATTGTATGTGAAAACTATTTGTAATTTATTCAGTTTCTGAAAAAAATAAGTGCTAAGTTTTGAAAAGTAAAAGAAGTAAAAACACAGCAAATGTAAAATGTAAGACATGAGACCATAAATCAATCCAAATACACATGTATTCACAGTAAATAGACAGAAACTTTCCAAAAATTGCAACAGTTCATTATATGATTCACACTAGAAATACTCTGAAAACAATGGCAAAGATGTCATATAAAATGATGTAAGTTATATAGACAAAAGGTAAACAGAGAAATTTTGTTATATTATGTTGATCAGTTTTTAATTTAAGTCAGGGCCATTGTTGCAAAGTCCTTACTATATACAATGATTAAAAGACCAATCTGACATATGCTATAATTCAGAATAAGTATGAGCTTTAAAGAGATTATTCAAATTTTGGCTCATTTTAAGTTGAGTTGGATATGTTTTGAGTTAGAATGATTATAATATAAGTGATTATAATAGCACTTGATTTGAAGTTAATAAGCCAAACAGAACAAAAATACATACATAAATATATTTTTAAAGATTTGTTTTTAGTTATGTATATGTATGTGCATCTATGTGTGGATATTGTCTATCAGAAGTTAAATCTCCTCAAAATAAATACAAAAAATATTGAAGAAATGAGAAGTGGTAAAATGCAAACTAGATTCCAACTAAGTCACAGTTTCAGCTGGGAAGTCTAGAGTGCCCTGCTTAATCTCCTGGCATTTCTGTCACTGTGATTCAGTTTTGAATCCATCTCATCTGTGTTTAAAACAAAAAGATCTTTTCAGGAATAGTTTTTTGTTCAGTGCCACACAGCACCACATCAATCTCTTCTTGAGCAGTTATTTTATCCTTTCCTCGACTGCTCCTACCCTCTCAAGAGGAATAGAGAAATCAGTGGAGAACCCACATAAAATCTCTGGATCACCACTTTGATTTCTGCTTTTTGTAATCAATGTCTTTTCCCACTACACGTCATTCTTTTTATCCCAAGTTGTAAATATGATATAATATCACATTTTAAAATATTTTCTGTGTTAGAAAACACAAATCTGTAAAATTTTCATGATAGAATTCTATGCACATAGAACAAATGAAAAGTGACAAGAACTTTCGTGTTGAAAGTCTCTATCCCACAGGTAATTACACTATATCTCTCTTCAGTCACATTGGATGTGAGTTTTGCTGGGCATGGAATAAGTAAGTGCTGATCATTTTCTGTGGAAAGAATTTCTGAAGGAATGGATTTTCCCAACAGCTATTTTTTATTTTTCCTATATATGCAATAGATAAGTATGACGTGGTTTTTATTTAGTAAAGTATTGATACTTTCTATGAATTTATGAAGGAAACAACTATAAGAGTAAGTAAAAACAAGGGAAATTCTTTGCTCAGTATTTATCTGTGAAGGGATTAATATCCAGAAAGAATAGACAACTAAAAACTGTCAACATAATTTCAATTAATATAAAAAGTTAACTGAACAGAATAGATAGATACATTTTAATTGAAACACACACACACACACACACACACACACACACACACACACACACACACACAAAGAATATACAAAATAGGCACTTATAGCCCAGCATGACAACTTGAGTTTGATCCTAGAATCCACAAGGTAAAAGGAGGAGAGAACTAATTGCTTTAAGTAGTTCTCTGACCTCCACAAGTTTGCCATACACAGTTACTAAACAAAGTATACTAAAAAATCCAACATTGAAAAAAGATAAGATACCAGTGTATATGGAAAGGTATTCAACATTTTTCACAGAGAGTTGTATTTTAAAGCTATAATGTGATGTTATCACATTACAGGCAGAACAATAACAAGGAATCAAAATAAAAGTAACAAAGATTTAGTAAGATGTTAGGGAAAAAAATCCATTGCATGCTATCAACAGTTCTCCTGTAAATAGAGTAACTGTAATATTGAGATTTAAAATAAATTTCCATAAAATATAGAATGTATAATTTTGCTATCCAACTACTTCATTCCTGAGTAGAGGCCCTAATGAACCAAAGGTGGCATACTTCAGATGAACTTGTATATTCATGATATGTGGCACTATTTATAGTAGCCAAGATCATCTAGGTACTGATCAGTGGATGAAAAAAATATCTGTGACACATGCTTACAGTACAGAATTATTGAGCCATTCAAAAGAATGGCATTGTCATTTCTAGGAAAACAATCTGGAGATGATAATTTTTAGTTATGCAAGTCAAGTGGAACCTCAAATTAAACAAACATATATAAACTGAAACTAAATAAAACCACTGGGAACAGAAAGGAAGGTTAAGATATGTTTCAGGATGGGTCAATATGATCAAACATGAAATTATCACAATAAAACCCATTTCGTAAAAGTCGAATCCATCAATGAAAACAATAAACTAGCAATAAATAGAAATAAAAATAATTACATACCAAAAATATTCCTAGATATCAAGGAAACCATTTGATTTTGCAGGCTAATTATCTCGGAAATACCTGCTTCTATATTTTTGTTATGATCTGGTAAAGAAGGTGAATAGTGGCCTAGAAAAAAAAAAAAAACACCTGGGTACTATCATGACAAGCATCTAGGTGAATCATTTATACTGCACACATTTCTTATATTTCTAGAACAGATAAGAAACACTTCTGAAAAAGGTATTGCTTCATGGTGTATGATCAAACTAATAGCCAATTACCGACTTGAGCACTTTTTTCTTTTTTTGAAAAGAAAAAACACTTTTTTTAATGTTTATTTATTACTTCAAGTTACATCTCTTTCACAGTGCCCTCTTTCCACCCCTCCCGGTCCCACTCTCCCACCCCTTCCCTCCTCTCCCTCCTATCCTACTCCTCTGGAGTGGGGTCTCCCTACATATCAGTCCCCAACCCCCAGTTCAGCAGTCAAACATTTTGATTGACTTCCAAATATATCTTGGTTTTTACTTGAGAGATCCAATATTTACAAATTCTTTTTACCCCATACCAAAAACCCAGTTATTCTTAGTGCCTTTTGGAATAAACTGATTTTTATGCTATCTTCTAACTCTACATTCATGTTTTTCCATTAAACATTAATATAAAGGCCCTGTTTGGGCCTTTTGTTCCATTGAATGGTGCAAACACTCTCACTCTCTGTACAGTTTGTAGGTGTGGGGCTCTGTTAATTCATATATATTGTAGGAAGAAACTTCTATGAAAAAGTGTGAAAGATGTTTTTAATCTATCAGTGTACCAGTATGTTATGAGGACCCATTTCCTTGGATATACTCTTTTTATGTTATTTGTTACTTCAATTTACATCTCCATCACAATCCTCTACCTCCACCCCTCCCTGTCCTAACCTCCCACCTTCTCACCCTCTCTCACTTTTCCCATTTATACTATTCCTCCAGTGTGGGGTACCCTGCATATCAGCCCCCTTCAGCTCAGCAGTCATATGAGAGCTAAGAGCTTCCTCTTCCACAGAGGGCCTACATGGAAGCTCTGCTAGGTCAAAGTATCCCACTAACAAGTAACAAAGTCTATGTACCTATTTCTTTCAGTCTGTTGGTTGTAGGATAGCTATCCTGTATTATGTGACTAAAATCCAGTTATAAGTGAATAAATGCCATGTGCATCTTTCTGGGTCTGGGTTAGCTCACTCAGGATGAACTTCTCTAGTTCCATCCATCTTGCAGCAAATTTCATGATTTCCTTCTTTCTGATGGTTGAGTAGTATTCCGTTGTGCACACGTATCATAGCTTTTTATCCATTCATTGGTTGAGGGACATCTGGGATGTTTCCTGTTTCTAGCTATTGCAAGTAAAATTGCTATGAACATAGTTGAGGAGATGTCCTTGTGGCTTGGTGAGGAATCATTTAGATGTATACCCAGGAGTGGAATGGCTGGGTATTGAGGTAGAGCTATTCCAAGTTTTCTAAGATATCGACAGACTGATTTCCATACTGGTTGTACAAGTTTGCACTCCCACCAGCAATGGAGGAGTGTTTCACTTTCTCCACAACCTCACCAGCATGTGTGGTCATTTGAGTTTTTTATCTTAGCCATTCAACAGGTGTGATGGAATCTCAGAGTTGTCCTGACTTGCATTTCTCTGATGATTAAGGATGTTGAGCATATCTTCAAATGTCACTGGGCCATTAGTGATTCTTGTTTTGTGAATTCTCTGTTTAGTTCTGTTCCCTATTTTTTGATTGGATTGTTTGGTTTCCTGGTGTTTAATTATTTAAGTTGTTTATAAATTTTGGATATTAGCCTTCTGTCGGATGTGGGGTTGGTAAATTAAAAAAAAATATGTTGATATTTTGATAGAAATTGCATTGAATCTGTATATTGCTTTGGGTAAGATGGCCATTTTTGTAATGTTGATCTTATCTATCCATCTTTTCCTAATTTGTAGGTTGCTGTTTTGTTATAATGACAATGTTCTTTCCCTTACAGAAAGTTTTCAGTTTCAAGAGGTCCCATTTTTTGATTGTTGCTATTAGAGCCTAAGTTATTGGTGTTCTCTTCAGGAAGTTGTCAACTGTGTCAATGAGTTCAAGGCTTTTCCCCTTTCTCTTCTATTAGAATTAGTGTGTTGGGCTTTATATTAAAGTCTTTCATGCACTTGGAGTTAAGTTTTGTGCAGGGTGATAAGTACGGATCTATTTGCATTCTCTTACATATCGACATCCTGTTAGACCAGCACCATTTGTTGAAGATGCTGTCCTTTTTTCATTGTACAGATTTGGCTACTTTGTCAAAAATTAAATGACCATAGTTGGGTGGGTTTACCTCTGGGACTTTGATTTGATTTTATTGATCAACTGGTCTGTTTCTATACCAGTACATACTGTTTTTATTACTATTGCTACGTAGTATAGCTTGAAATATGGGATCGTGATACTGCCAGATTTTTTTTTTTAAATTGTACAATATTGATTTAGCTATTTTGGGTTTTTGTTTTCCATATGAAATTGAAAATCGTTCTTTCAAGGTCTGTAAAAATTTGTGTTGGTATTTTGATAGAAATTGCATTGAATCTGTATATTGCTTTTGGCAGGATGGCCACTTTTATTATGTTGATCCTACGTATCCATGAGCATGGGAGATCTTTCCATCTTCTGATGTCCTCTTCAATTTCTTTCTTCAAGGACTTGACATTCTTGTCATACAGGTCTTTCACTTGCTTGGTTAGAGTTGCCCCAGGTATTTTATATTGTTTGTGGCTATTGTGAACCCCTGATTTCTTTCTCAGCCTATTTATCTTTTGTATAAAGAAGGGCTACCAATTTTTTTAGTTGATATTGTATCCAGCCACCTTACTGTAGGTGTTGTAGGTGTTTATCAGTTGTAGGTGTTCTCTGGTAGAATTTTTGAGGCTTGTGCAACCACTATGGAGGTCAGTCTGGTGATATCTTAGAAAACTTAGAATAGCTCTGCCTCAGGACCCAGCCATACCGCTTCTGGGTATACATTCAAATGACTCCTCACCAAATCACAAGGAAGTTTCCTCACCTATGTTCATAGCAGCCTTATTTGTAATTGCTAGAATCTGTAAACAACCCAGATGTCCCTCAACCAAAGAATGGATTAAAAAACTGTGGTACATTTACACAATGGAATACTACTCAGCTAACAGAAACAATGAAATTAAGCAATGTGCAGCCAAATGGATGGAACAATAGAAGCTCATCCTGACTAAGCTAACCCAGACTCAGAAGGATGTACATGGCATCTATTCACTTATAGTCAGATTTTAGCTATATAGTACATGATATCTATACTACAACCAACACACCAAAGGGAACATGGTCATAGATTTTTCTTTTTCTCCCTGTCAATGAGGCACTTTTCTCTAGTGGTGCTGCCTTGTAGGCCCCCAGTGTATGAGGAGGCTCTTGGTCCATATATGACTGCTGAACTGGGGCTGGGGACTGTTATATAGGGACACTCCACTCCAGAGGAGTGGGATGGAAGGGTTTGGGGGTAGAGGGTGGGAGGGTGGGACTGGGAGGGGTGGAAAGAGGACACTATGATGGAGATGTAACCTGAAGTAATAAATAAATAAATAAATGAAAGAATTCATTTTCACCATGCTATACTCTGCCAATGTGAAAATCATGTTCAACTTGAGGAATGCAGTGTTCAGTTGATTCCAACATTAATAGTTAAGATATTAAAAAATAATGATAAATGGAGCCATGATAATTGTACTGGCTAGTTTTATGTCTACTGGACACAAGCTAGAACCATGAGACAGGAGGAATCCTGAACTGGGAAAATTCCTTAATAAGAACAGGCTGTAGGCAAGTCTCTAGGATATTTTCTTAATTCATGATTAATGAGGAGGGGGTCTAGCCTGTTGTTAGCATAATGATCTCTGGGCTGATTTTCCTTGGCTCTGTAAGAAAGAATGTTAAACAAGTCAAGGGAAGCAAGCCAGTAAGCAGAAGCCCTCCACAATGCCTGTGACAGTTCTTATCTCCAGGTTGTTGACTTTGAGTTCCTGTCCTGACTTTGTAAAAGTTTAAGTCAAATAAACTCCTCCCCAAATTTCTTTTGGTTATGGTGTTCCATCACAGCAATGGTAACCCTAAACAAGACACTAGGGAAATAAATGGCTCCTGAAATTTATCCTAATTTTGGACTTATCTATGAGCAGACACATTTTTCTTGGAGTTAGATTTGGTCAGATTTTACATGAACTGTAGCTGAAATCATTTTATGATACGCTATTACCAGAGGTAAAGTTTGCATAGTATCTTATTCATGACATAAACATCATTATATAAAAAATCTAAAGTAAAATGTGAATTATTGATCTCTAAAAAGTAAATGTATATAACTATCAAAGTCTTAAACATAACTAAAAAGGCAAGGGCATAGTAGAGAACAATGAAAATGCATTTCATGTTAATTTTTTTGCTGGAATTTGAATAATTGAGACATATTCCTTAATAAATCCTCTATGACAAATTCCCAGAGATGGGTTTAATAGCTAATATAAAAGATTGAAATCTGAAGATAAGAAAGACAAAGGAGAGATAGAGAAGTTATTTATGTTCACATATGTTCATTTGATTGTTAAAATTAGATTTGGTATTCTGTGACACAGTATAATAAATTTGTTTTCTTTAATACACAATAGAATTGAAAGTATTTAAAAGAAACAAGGAGTCATTTAAAATGATAAAAGGCTAAGGAGACAGACATGTTAATTATCCTGAGTTGATAATGCTGCAACTGATACCATTGTCATAAATAGAGGATAGGTTGTTTCTGTGTATGCCAATGTTAGATGTTAATAAAAACTTAATAAAAAATAAGATAATTTTAAAGCTTTTCTGCAGTACATCAACAACAACAAAAAATGAGCTTTTTTCCCATAGGTCATGTATCTCTTCTTATTTAAAGACTGTTTTAAGGTTTAAAGACAATCAAAATGTGTTTTGTTACAAGGGGACTTGTTAAACTTGTCTTAAGAAAAACTGTGGTCTTCTTTTTCAAGAAAGAAGATATTAAAGACTCACTAAAAACAGCTTTCTAG
Organism: Lophiomys imhausi; assembly: GCA_907164525.1. Lineage (NCBI taxonomy): Eukaryota > Metazoa > Chordata > Mammalia > Rodentia > Muridae > Lophiomys > Lophiomys imhausi. Next base: position 5,459,259 of record CAJQZJ010032984.1, on the reverse strand, counting down.
AGTCTCAAGAGTACATATCTAATAAAATATCATAGATACTGACACCTTGCTGAAAGCATTGGTACTAGCCTGAGACACAATTGGAGTAGAATTATGGCAATCTTGCAAAAATAAGCCATGTGTGTTTTCAAACATCACAAGAAGTACATTAAGCATCATCTTTGATATAAACATTTTCCACCTCTCAAAAACTTTGTATACATTTTATCCCCCAACTGTAAACATGTAATAGAGCATAAGCAGATAGATGTTTTCTAGTGACTACATTTTCTGCTCTATCCATACAAAATAAGTTATCTACAGATAACCACTGACATTCTAGTACACACAAAAAGTAGTCTCTTTCATTAGCTTTCACATCTTTTAGTTATGGCTCACAGTAGAGACATTTATTTCTCCTATCCATAAAAGAAGGTCCATGAAACCTCAACTCTACATAAAGAACTATAGGCAACTGAGGAAAAGGGTGCTAAAGATGTGGCATTATCTACAGAAGAGCTTATCAATTGGTTTTCCAATCCCAAATTATCAGCCCTGGAAGCATAAATACAAGTAGCATTACCTGGATTCATCAGGCCATATATAAGAATATACATACATACATACATACATACATACATACTTACATACATACATACATACATACATACATACATACATACATACATACATACATATGTATATATGCCTGTAATTAATAAGAAATAGGTCATGAATGGGAAGGAAAGCAGAAACGTAATAAGGGAGGATTTGGAGTTGGAGGATGAAAATGGAAGGGAGAAATGTTTTTATTAAATGAAAAGAAACTAACAAAAAGGTTAAAATTCCAAACAGTTGTTCAACATGTTCAGAAACTTTTAAGGTCAATCCAGAACCTCAAACTTAAGCAGGGAGTTTTTATATATAATGAACATGCATTTAAAAGTCATAGTCTGAACTTGAATGTGTACATGTTAACACATAAAGTGTTGACTAAATACAGCACATGGATGGAACTAGATGATTAGGAAAAAGATAGAAGTGAAATCAAATCAGAGTGAGAGGATGGCAAGATTGCTCTGTAATGATATTAAACTTTGATACATTTGACATCACATGTATGAGGCTAACATTTATCTCTACATATATATTTTGAAATATTTTGATTTGAGTTGACATAGCTGATCCTTTACATGGGCTGCTTACACTGGCTCACACACTTAAATCTACTCAAATGCCTCATTAAAGCTTGAATGTATCCTTCAGAAAATATCAACAATAACATTTCATCAATAAAAATATGGAGGGCATTTTTAGGAACTTCTGAAAAATTTGAAGTGCTAATAGGGGATGAAAGGAATTGTTTTCCCATGCATATCCTTTAGCTATGAGTCATAAATGTCAATTTATATGAACACTCTACTTCACTTTAGAAAGTGTTTTCAGAGTTTTAGAGTTTCCCAGGAAACAGTTGAAAAAACTCTCTTACTTTTTAAATAAAATACCCTTATAAAAATCAGGATCTTGAGACTACTTTCAATACTGTTTTACGTAGGTTTTAATTATAATATTTCAAAGTACTGATAATATAATTTCTCATAACCATTTATGGTATTGTACTTTTCCTGAGAATCTGTGAATACACTTCACTCTGCTTCCTTTGTTGTTTTGATCAAAATTTTAAAAGGAAATATACTGGATCACAATAATGACACACATACCATGATTTCCAAGCATATTAGCAAAGAAATGAAACATTTTTCATTATTAATATTAAGATTTTAATTTTTTTAATTTTATGCATATAAATATTTGCCTGAATGTATGTCTGTGCACCACATGTGTATTTGGTACCTAAGAAGAGCAGAAGAGGGCACTGAATCCCATGGAACTGGAATTATAGACAGTCATGAGTTGTCATGAAGATTCTGGGAACTGAACTCTAGTCTTCTACAAAATAACAGTCAGGACTCTTAAATTCTGAGCCATATTTCCAGCTCCAGAAACAGCTTTGTGAAATTAGCAATTTTCCCGATAATTTTCCATTCTTGTGTCCATAAAATGCAACAGCATGGGAGAGGTCATATACTCTCTTCACTCATATTTCTCCAAACAATTCTTTTATTACTATTTTCTTATTGAAAAAAAATTATTTTATTTTGTGAATTTCACATCATGTACCTTATTCTCTCCCATCTCTCACCTATCCCCAGACCCACCCTCCACCCTTGCAATCTGTACCAGCATAAAAAATAACAGCTTGCCGGGCGGTGGTGGCGCACGCCTTTAATCCCAGCACTTGGGAGGCAGAGGCAGGTGGATCTTTGTGAGTTCGAGGCCAGCCTGGTCTACAAAGTGAGTCCAGGACACCCAAGGATACACAGAGAAACCCTGTCTCGAAAAACCAAAAAAAATAAAAAAATAAATAAAAAAATAACAGCTCATTGTGGAAGCTGAAGTGTATCTCAGTATGTCCCACAATATCCTCCTTTATCCACACATTCTGCTTCTAAATGTTCATTATAATGCCTCCTTGGTCTGGTACGAGGCCCCTGATTTCCACTACTCCATCAGTACTGGAACCTCACTGAAACTCCTCTGAGATATGCTTAACTGTCTGTGTCATGGAGATCCTGCAGTCCTGGATTGTGGATCAGACCACTTCTTGCACTCCAGCAGTTCATCTATGGGGTAGATGTTGGGGTGGGCCAACTCAGAGCCCTGGTTCTGGACCTACAATCCCAACTTGCATGGCTAGATCTACTATGGAAAGGTGTAGGACCTGCTCTCCTGAGTGCTGCAGCATGTAAGGGGCAAGGACAACTCTCCATATCTTGTGACCCCCATCTGGACCAGATCTCTTGTTGGCCAATGGTGGTGCGAGCAAAAGGGAGAGGAGAGCATCTCTCCCTAAGAAATACCACCATATAGCAGACAGAAGGCAGGGCTGGCTCACCCACAACCCCCATATCCAGGACCAACTCTAGTGTGCTACCCAGGCAAGGTGCAGAACCTGCTCTCCCGAGTGAAGGGCAGGGACAACTCTCCTGCTCTTGTGACCCCCATATGAGCCAGATCTCCTGTCGGCCAACAGTGGTGAGGGAAAAAGTGAGGGGAGGGCACCTCACCCTAGCCAACACCACCACGTAGCAGACCAAAGGCAGGGCTGGCTCTCCCACACTCACTTCCTCAGGATTGGGTCACCACAACTCCCACATTCAGGGCCAGGAAGACTTCTTCTAGCTTCTGGTTTGTTTCCTATCCTGGGAGCCCATCTGGTGCTTGCCTGGTACTGGTCCAGTAGTCATCACAGGCTACTTCATGGCACCAGAGTAATGTTGGTATCCAGCTTGCTATTTTTTTTCTCCAAGAATGTTAGGCTACTATTCATTCAGATGTTCATAGGTCAGAACACTGAATGTAGATATAGCCTCTCTCCTCTCTGCCATCTACTGATGCACATGTAACATAGCAGTCACATCTGCAATGCCTCTAGGGGCAAGGTCTCCAAACAATTTCTATAAGTTCATAAGCAGTCTTTTCATCTTTTCTTTATTGCATTTGTTTATAGTGTTGGTTTGTCACATTTGTGTCTGCCTTATCCTCTCCATTTATTCCAAATTACTCCTTTATCGAATACATTATCTTATCCCTAAAAATGTTTCTTACTGAATCTAGCTCAGAACATCTCACATAATTTGTATTATCATTTTATCAGGTAATAACAAATTTATTAATTGATGTGTATTTTATAATTATAAGTAATATATTATATAAAGGTATTTTTGCTCTTATATTTTTGGTTGTGAGCCTAGCCTTTAACAGCTGAGCCATCTCTCCAGCACTGACCCCCCCCCCCCGAAATAAACCTCTTGTGATTGCATCAAGAAAAAAAAAAGGAATTTTTGCAATTCATTCATATTCAAACAAAGCATAATACTATCTAGTTATCATACAAATCTATGGTTTGTTTATTCGTTTGTATTTTAGACACAGTATCACACCTCATAGTCCAGGCAGGCAGAAACGTACTATGTAGACCAGGCAGGCCACAACTTATACAGATTTTCCTGTCTCTATCTCCTGTGTGCCCAAATTAAAGGCACACATGACCATACTTGCCCAAATACATGCCTTGTTTTTCTTGTTTGAGACAGGATATTGCTCTGTGGTATTTGTTAACCAAGAACTCACTATGTACTAACATATATATATATACAGCAAGATGACTTCAAACTTCTGGCAATTCTCTTTCTCCTATGTCTGGAAGTTGCAGGTGTACATTACCATGCATAGAATATTTGCCTAATTAAAATGATAATCCATGTGGTAACTTGAATCTTCTCAAAAGTACATCATATTCCTTGGTTCATGCCCCTTAGAATAGCAAAATGAATATCACTGATGCTATCTCCTCAAAACTCACCTTCCGTGATCAATCAAAGCACTCTTCATACCTGACTCATAGATAAGGTAACAGAAATGATCCTTGCTTTTGCTATAATTAGAAATTGCCTAGTTTGTTTAAATACTCCCTGAAAACTTGATGGTCTGTTTTACAAAAACAAAACAAAACATCAAAAAACAAACCCCACTTCTTCTGTAATAGTTGTGAAGTAACACATTCAAGACAGTCTCTTTAGAGAAACCTATCATGACACATACAGAATGAGAGAATGTTATTTTCTTTAATATAAAACTGTCGAGCTTGTGAAGTCATAATTGTTTTGCATTCCAAATTTAAAACTAGCTACAAATTGGTTCAGTTTACAAATACTCTTGGAGTATTTGAGTTCAAAAAATATTTGACATTGTAGTCACTGGTTTTTTTCTTACAATGTCTTCTAAAAGAATATTGATGAGGATGTTCTTCCCCTATATGCTCCCACCTTCCAAACAACCCATAATAGCCTTTAAAAATGATCTCCTTATGTAACACAAACTTACGTACAATAAACAAACAGCAACTTACTATTACCTGTCATTTCTCTATTTACACATGGGATCTGAATTCCCTCTCATGCATGTGTATTTAAATGAATGCTCCAAAGATTAGTCCATCAATTCATTCAGTCACATTCTTCTATGAGACTGAACACAGAGATGAACTGATGATGAATTAGAAACTGAGACCTAGTTATTTGCATATGAAAGCCTAGGTTTTCTTTCCTTCTGAGCAACTGACTAGCTTTCCTTTATGTTGACATCTATGTATAAACTCCCATCAGTGGAACAAATGTAGTTGTTTTATTTATATTTTTATAATTGAGGTCTGATACTGATAATTAATGAACATGTAACATTACATACAATAGGACAACAGGTAATGCAGAATTGTTCCTGAGTCTAGGTATAGCTATTCCTAGTGTCTAAACTGAGATGTTGACATATTGTTCCACAGACGTTTTCATTTATGGTCACTCTATGTGCACCGGGTGTGAGACAAAATATATTTTTTCACTACATCATTGATACATTGTGTTCATACTAAGACAAATGTGTTAAGTAGCTACTTCTGAATATATCAGGCATGGCTTTGAGAGGATGAATTAAAAGACAAGAGTGGGACTACTATTGTAAGAAAAATAAATTAACACCCACAATAAAGCAATATTTGATTCTTTCATTAATGAACTCACTGAACCCCTGAAAAGAGTGTTTTAAAAGAGATTGAGAATATCTGTGTTTCACAGCATATGGGAAATGTTCCACAGTTATGGGAATTTTATGTACACAGAAAAAGTAACAGAACTTACATATCCAACCCAGATTTCAAAATTGTTCATCTTTTATTGTAAAATCATACACACATATATGCATTTAAACATTTCAGCCAGCAGTAATGGTGCTTCATAGGTAAATACATAGCTGTCTGTACAGACACACACATACACACACACACACACACACACACACACACACAAATGTGTATATCTGTATGTATGTGTATACATATTTTGTGTGTACATATAAATATATATCACATTATGCTTTTTGAAATAGAAAAAAGACAAAAGAATGATTATGATTATGGCCATAAACTGTTGGAACTTATTAGCAAAAATTGTCAGCTGCTAAAAATACATAGAAAACTATGTCAACAAAAATTGACTGTACAGAGTTTTCTAGTACTCAGGAAGCACAGAAAATTGACAATATTCTGGACAAAAATAAGGAAAAAGATATATCTCTGAAATTTCAAAGGATTGGAGGTAAAAAGTTTCGACTGTATACAAGAATATTTTATATACATAACCAATAAACTATTGATAATTCTTATTAGTGATTATTTCACATAATGAATTAGGAAGCAAATGTTAAAATGATGTAACTAAAATGAGCCAATATTTGAAAAAATAAACCAAAAATATCAGAAATTCAAGACATAAAAAATAGGTTAATTTGGCTTTATCAACATTTATAACTATAAAATTTACTGAGAATCAGAAGAATTATATATCAAATATAAAAGAGATTAAAATATATTAGAATAAAATCAGTGAAAAGCAAGTATTGACTATTGATATTTTGGTTGTAAAAATGAATTTATTTCCATTTTAATTCTTGGTATACTAAAATTAACAGTTCCTCCTATATAAAAAGACAATAGTTTTCAACTTCCCTTGAAGTGATCTTGCCTTTCCATTTTATCGTCTGAGAAAATGACTATGTGTGTATTCTAATCTCAATTCTATAAAGGACTGTAATGTTACTACTTCCTATATTTATATCTAAATTAATGTGACAGGATGTCAGACCATGTGAAATAAAACAGATAGGCCATGATGATGTAGGTGTCCACACAGGTAGAGGTGACCACTGATATATGTGTGACAATCCTAAGCAGAGCTCAGATAGTAAGAAGTACAAAAAGTCAAATCTGAGATAAATGCATTAGTAAATATGGAACACTGAAAGGGCAGAAGTAAATTCCATTATTTTCAAACAAAGAGCATATGATATTTAACATACAAGATTCAGCTAAATCCATTAAACTACTAAAAATAATGCATTTCTAAAGTTCATACATGCAAAGTAAATAAACAAAAACACTTGAAATATGCTACTAGGCCAGTAAACCTTTAAAAGATTTGCTTATTAATGTTATTGTGAGAAAATGATACCCAAAGTTGACAATTTGAAATAAATATTTAAATAATGTTAATCATTTAAATTATCATTATTCCATCTATGTAATACTTAAATTAATATTTCTTAATATAGAAATTGTGGAAATTTAAATAAAGTTCCTAAAAAATATAGTTTTCCAAAAAAAAAGGATAGGGCCTTAACAATTTATAGTACTACTATAATTAAACCTAGCTCATTAGCTTAAAATTCTATATTCAGATGTACTTTCTAATCCTTTTGTTATTTGTCAATGGGACTCTTTGCCCTAGGGGAGCTGCCATGTAAGCACCCAGTGCAAAAAGAAACTCTTAGCCCTATTATGATTGCTGAACTGAGGGGAGCTGGTATATAGGGGCACCTCATACCAGAGGAGTAGGATAGGTGGGAGAAGGGGCAGAGGGTGGGAGGGTGGGACCAGGTAGGGTGGAGGGAGGGGACTTTGATGGAGATGTAACTTGAAGTAATAAATAAAAATTTAAAAAAATAAACAAAGAAGTTCAAATTTAAACAGTTCTATAAATTCAAGAGTAAGAATATTTCAAATTCATGATGTGTCTAGCATAATCTAATATTAAGCTTACAGTGTGCAATAACTTAAATAGATGTAAAGATCCTAAGCAATATGTTCTCAAAGTAAGATATCTATTAGTAGATAATGAAATGTTATTAAAAAAAACCTTTAAATTATTCTAAGACATTAGTGGACTTTTAAAAACTTTAAATCAATAAGGATACTTTTTCTAGATTCAAACTGATGAAAAGGTAGTAATCTCAAAATATTTCAAGATTTAATATCTGAAAGCAAGCTAGGTATCAATAAAATGCTGACCATGCAAACTAGAGGCTCTGAGATATGTGTCCAGATCCTCAGAAGTCAAATAAAACCAGGACTGACTTATACACTTGTAATCTCAGAACTCAGGAGTGAAAGATGGAGAAATTCTGGGAGATCAGTGAGTCTAGACAATCAGTGGGACCCAGGTTCCATGAGAGACAAAGTTTTAAACCTTAAGTTGGAGAAAAACTAAAAAGAACCCTGAACAACAACTTCTAGACTCAACGTGCAAATATCTACACATACACACTTAACCACACAAACACATATATACCATGCAGCTGTACATGCACACATGTGTGCACATGTGCACACACACACATACACAGAGAGAGAGAGAAGAGGAGTTAGAGAACGAGAAAGAGAGAAACACACTACAAAATATTAGAAATAAAACTGTCTTAGTCACTGGCAACATGACCAAGGCAACTTTACTTATAAAGCATTTAATTTGAGGCTTGCTTAGAATATCAGAGGTTTAGTCCATTGTCATCATGATTGGGAGCACAGCAACAAGTAGGAAGGCACTGGACCATTAGTTCAGAGCTTTACATCCTGATCTAAAGGCAGAGATAGAGGTCCTGGGCCTGATGTGGGCTTTTGAAACTTCAAAACCCTCCCCCATGACACACTTCCTCCAATAAGGCCACACCTCCAAATCCTTTTAATCCTTTCAAAAAGTTCCACTCTATGGTGACTAAGTACTCAAATATATGGGAGTTTGCTTTTATTCAAACTATCACAAAACCAGAACTTTCTTTGGCTGAAGCAATCTATTAAAATAACCACAGCAAACAGATGTAATAGTGGGGAAATGAGCTTTGAGTTCTTGAATAAGATAAAGATGCTTCTTCGTGATCTATTTTTACTTTTCTTGAAAAGCCTCCATGGTGGGAGATGGCTCACCCAGGAAAACACTCAGCAGTACAATAAGCATAATAATTATTAACAATAATAATTTATTATGATAAAATATATTTCTTGGCAATAACTTGATTTCCCATGGAAAAAGTAAAATAATCTGCATTCATAATATTAAGCTTAATTAACTGAAATAATTTAACTGGCCAGGAGTTTACACAAAAATTAGTCAGTTCTATGGCAGCAACAAACCATAGGGAGTCTTATTTTAATCAACTGTGTTTAAATGAACCTGTTGTGATGGGAGCATTCTAAAAAATGATAAGTTGGAACTTTAAGCAGAAGACAAAACATTAGTGAAAGGTTTTGGGAAAAAGTTTAAATTGGATACACTATGTTCATGGATTAGAAGTTGAAAATCTTATACATTATGTACATACCTGCAATATGAACTTAATTAAAATATAGTTTAGTCTCATTATGATCTAATTAAATACAATACATTTTTGGTTTTATTTTTGAAACTTAATAGTCCAACCCAGTGATGTGAATAGAAATGAGAAAATGGGAGGAAGGCTTAAATTGGGGAGAGGGAAGGAATTCAATACCAAAGGAAAAGTAGGAAGGAGGAACAAATAATACCAAGAGTATTTAAGGAAGCCCCAAGTTATCATATTATTTTATGTTTACCTAAAATTATAAATTATACATGTATATATGTATATAGCTTAAATGAAAGTTATACCACTTGGGATGACACTCCCCATAACAGCTATCATCTATCTAGCAACAGCAACAACAAAACAGTACCAGGCATGAGAAACATTTGTGTTTTAGCAACGGTAATCTAAGTGACTCCAAAAACGAATACTGGCTATGTCTGTCATACTTGCTGAAGATACCACACACTTAGGGCACAAAACTTGGATAATTAGAGCTAGAACTATCCTGATAGCCTCCTCCTGAGGTCTTTCTTCCATAGTAGCAGAATTTACAATGCAATCAGCTATGAGAAGACAGAGTGACTATCATTGATAGTTGTATCCAGCCATAATGCCAAAGAACTAAAAAACTGACCAAAATCAATGGTAAGGTATCTGTATAGGTACAATTTGACCCTCATGTGTGGTAAGAAATAACTGTTTAATTGGATTGAAGAACTATTCAATAGGAGGAAAATCATTCATGGCACTTGAAACTACTCAACTACCATGGGTTAATGAAGTTAAGTGTCTCAGAGCAGAACATAATACCACTCCTTTACTAAACCAGCATAATTTTTTAATTGTATTCTAAAATTACATAGCTCTCAGCCCTGAGCAAGACGCTTCCCTTTATAGCAAATGGAGTGTTGGAATCAAGTGTGTACAGTGCCACACCTAACCAATCCTGGTATTTTTGTTAATTTTCTATATATAGGATCTCTTGTGGACAGACATTAAAGTTTCCCATGGTTTTTTTCAGAAGGATCTATTTTCTATGTATAGTCACATTATTTAATAAAATTATGTATACTAGAGTTCCTTGTATATGAGCACACAATTTCTAAGCATTTTAAACTGATTATTAGTTTATCAACATTTTTCTACTATTTTTACTTAAAGTCTGTCTTGTCCAATGTTAGTATATATACTTCTGCTATTTTATGAGAATATTTGCTTAAATATATTTCATGTTCTCAGTATCAGCCTATACATAGCTCTTCTAGTGAGGTAAGTTGCTTCAAAGTAAATAAGTGGTTCTTGATCAATGAAAATCAGTCAGGCTGTCTTTAAATCAAATAATGAATACCATTTAGTTTAGTGTTATTATTGAGGGCAATGGACTAATTTTCATGGTGAAAATTTTTTCATCTTCTTACTTTAAATAATCTATGTCCTTTCTTTTCTTCCTATCTTCTCACAGAAGTCTATGGTTTATTGAATTAACACCATGTGAATTTCAGGTAATAATTTTTGTTTGTTTACACTTATATTGATATTGATTCTTCTGTGTGCTCTCACTATTATCTATTTTCTTTCTTTTTCTGTGTATAGGACTCATTTAAGTTTCTTCTGTAACATAGACTTAGTGGTTATGAATTCTTTTAGCCTATGATTCTTAATTTTAGTGGTTCTTTTGTCCACTTTGATTTTGAAAGGATGACTTTGCTGAATATAGAAATTTTGTTAAGCAGTTTGAGTGTTTTCAGGAATATAAACCATTCTGTTTTCCTGGTCTTTAGTTCTTTTGAGGGAGAGGATGTTATTCTTGTGAGTTTGCCATTTTAAGTAATTTATCTAGGATATTAAAATGTTTTCAAGTAGTTATAATCATAGTTGATATGGACAGGTTCTTTCCTGGTCATACAACTCAGGCTCTGAATACTTACTGTACCTAAATGCCATATGTCTTCTAATATTTGTGAATATTTATGCTATTAATTTGCTAAAGGATTTGTTCCTATATATTTCTTTCAAGAGAACCTCCCCTTCTTTGTCCATTTAGAAAAAAAAAGTTTTATCTTTTAAAACAAAATTTTTTTTTATGTTTGGTTTATGTACAGTGTCTGTATGTTGGTGCCCTCAGATGCCAGATGAGGACATTGAATCCCTTGGAAACAAACTTGGGTCCCTTGGAAGAGAAACTAGGGTTCTTAACTAATGATACCCTCTCCAGTCCATTTTTGTCTTTTAATGTTGTTTCATAAGTCATGTAAACTTTGTTCATATTTCTTCTTTTTTGTTTTTATCTGAATAAGCTATTTCATCAATGTTATTTACAAACCCTTATACTATTCTTATAATTCATGTAATCTACTGGTAAGACTTTCTACTAAGCTTTATTTTTAGTGTTGAGATTTTGATTTCCAAGACTACCATGCTTATTTTGAAAACATTTTCTCTGTTTATTGATGTTTTGATTCACACCGTGGACTGCCTTGTTTTATTAATTTAATTGTTTGTATTATCTTAGACTTCATTGATTTGTAAGCATGTGAGACTAGTTTAATTTTGTTTGTTTAATAAAAATAAATCACCTGTAAGTTTTGATCAAGAAAGTAATAAGTACATAGCAAAAGTTTTTTTTTTTTTTTAAGAATAGAGCATAGACAGCTTACATAATGATGGAATCTTTGTCATCCATTCCTGTGACAGAATATATGTGGACAGAATATATCAATGCTCAAAATATGAATAAAAATTGCTGGGATTGGCATGGCTTACACTTACACAGGATTTGTGCCACCAATTCCCTTGAGTTCATATTTGCAGCTCCCCTGCTATCTCCAGAAGACAATATTTCCTGGAAGTTATTTATTGCCTCCTTAGGTCATATTCTCTTTTTCCACTCTCTTCCACAGTGATGCCTAAGCCTTAAGGGAGGAACGTGGTATATATGTCCCTTTTAGGACTGAAAACTCTACAGTCTCCTGTCTTCTGCACTTTTTTCTTTTGAGGGTCGCTGAATTAATCACCATCTACCATAAATAGAAAATTCTAAAGTAAGGGCAGAAAAATACATTGGCATATGATATAGTGATGTCATTAGGGATAGTTTTATACTAGGTACATTTAGCAAATTTATAGTACTTTCCTAAAGCTTATGACGGGTAGGGCTTATAGTTTCTTAGCCTAAGAATGGGGCCATCCATGGTTTCATCTTGTGAATTGGAACTTAAATCTAATCACAAGGTAGTTGTTTACTCCCATAGTATTCATGCCGGTGGGCATGCCTTGTCAGGCTAGTTATTAGGGAAACTCACAATACATAGTTAGGTGATACTAAAATTAAAATTTCCTGCAATATGTTCCTAGAATTATGAAAACTACACAGCAGGGTTGATGTTTCTCCATGATCTGTGATTCAAGTATGTATTATCATCAACAGGGTCTTACCCTTAACTTCTGCAAGTAAACTAAGAGCAATCTTAACCTGTAATGCTCGGGGGGATCTTATTGTCCAGCAACTCCAGAAGAAATAACCAACTCATGTCACTAAGATTTTTATTAGTTCACAATTGTTATCTAATAGCGGCTTGTTTCCCTTTTATAGAACAACTCACACATATATTACATATGTGTGTGTATATATGTAAATGAAACACATAGAGAAAGCAATGCTAAAGCCATTATTCTCTTTCAACTCTTTATACCAGTGTGTTCCATCTTCCTCTTTTAAAAGTACTTCTCCATGACCCCCCAAGTAATTTCTTGACCTTTATGAGTATTCTGAATAAAAAACACATACCTGAGGATTTAAACTAACATCCACAGATCACAGAAACTTTTCTCTTTCTTGGTCTGTGTTACCACACTCAGAATGATTGTTTTCTGATCCATCCACTTTTCAATAAATTTAATAATAATTTTATTTTTCTTAATATCTAAATAATATTACATTGTATAAATATATTTCATGCTCCATACTCATTCGCCAGTTGATGAATGTTGACTATATGTTTTAACTATTTTATTTGGGGTTCTTAAAACCTTTCTCTTCCTCTTTTTCAACCCTATTCCCTCCAACATTTGGTGGGAGAGAAAGAAGGTTAAGAGGGGGAAAGGACATAGGTCTCTTTGACTACTTCTGGCTGATTACAGTTGTTGAGTTCTTTGGGTCCATACAAATCTCAGTTGTCAGGATATCCAACAGTTCAGTAAACCAGCAGGTGCAAACACAACAGAAGGAGAAACCAACATCAGTGTTGGTGGGGGGGGGCAAGCCACATCAGAGAGAGCAGTCACTGCTTCCTTCTTCAGGGCACCTCCTCTTCTCTTTCTGTGAGCTCCTCCATTCTCAAGATCCTTCTGAACTCTGACATTTATATCCTCTCCAAAGTCCTTAGAATTAAACTCTCTGCAGCTGTCAAAGTCATGCCCCTGCTATGAGACAATCATAGTTAAGAGCTGTGAACAAATTGAAGTAGTTCCATACCCCCAACCTGGGATTAAAACAAAAACATATTCTTTATAAATTATGAATATTATCCCTGTGTCAAAAGTGGTGTTGGTGAAGATCTTTTCCCAATCTGTAGGATGCAATTTTGTTCGAATAACAGTCTCCTTTGCCTTACAGGAGCTTTTCAGTTTTATAAGTTCCTGTTACTGATTGTTGGTCTTAGAGCCTGAGGTATTGATGTTCTGTTAAGGAAGTTGTCACCTGTGCCAAGGAGTTCAAGGCTTTTCCCCACTTTCTCTTCTAATAGATTTAGTGTGTCAGGCTTTATGTTAAGGTCTTTGATCCACTTGGACTTAAGTTTTGTGCAAGGTGATAAGTAGGGGTCTAATTTCATTCTTTTACATGTCGACATCCAGTTAGACCAGCACCATTTGTTAAAGATGTTCTTTTCTATTGTATGGTTTTGGCTTCTTTGTAAAAAATTAAGTGACCATAGGTGTGTGGGTTCATTTTTTCAATTCAATGCCATTGATCCACTGGTTTGTTTCTATACCAGTACCATGCTGTTTTTATTACTATTGCTCTGTAAAGCTCATCCTGAGTGAGCTAACCCAGACTCAGAAAAATGTACATGGCATCTACTCACTTATAATTGGATTTTAGCCATTTAGCACAGGATAACTATCCTACAGCCGACACATCAAAAGGATAAGGATCATAGACTTTGTTACCTATTAATGAAACAATTTGCCCTAGGGGTGCTGCCAGGTAGGCCCCCCACTGCAAAAGAAAGCTCTTAGCCATCATATGACCACTGAACTGAGAGGGGTTGATATGTAGGGACACTCTACACCAGAGGAGTGAGATGGTGGGAGAGGGTAGGATGGTGGAACCGGGAGGGGTGGAAAGAGGGCACTGTGATGGAGATGTAACTTGAAATAATAAATACACTTAAAAATCATATTCTCATAACATAACTATTTTTTTAAGAATCAAAAATTCTCACCACAGATGAATCATTTCCTGGCTCTTGTGAAAGGAGCAGCAAAAAAATGTAGATGAGCAGGTATCCCAGAGTAGGATCTGAAATCCTTTGTCTAGATACTCAACAATCATAGATGTGGATAGTGAAGTAGATCTACTTTTAGCTTTTCGAAGAAGAGCCTCCATGCTGAATTCATAGTGGTGGAACCAGTTTGTACTCCCACCAGCAGCGGATACATGTGCTTCTTTTGTCAGATCCTCACTTGCATTCATGGTAACCATCGTTTTAAACTTCAGACATCTAATGACAGTGTGATGAAATCTCAAGTATGTTAAATTTCATTCTCCTGATGTCTTAGGATGTTGAAGATTTTAAAAAAGTGTTTATCAGCCATTTGTGTTTCATCTTTTATGCCCGCATACCTTGGGATATTGGTTTATTTTATAGTGTTGAATTTATTTCTAAGTAGGTATAGTTGCTGTTTGGTTATGGTTGGTAATTTTCAGTACAGTGCATAGTGTCAGAGTCTGAGGGGTGCTTTCTCTCTGTACTTCTGTAAGAGTGGGATAACTTTGATAGTTTGGCCAAAAATATTGTAGACAGTAGAATATTCTGTTTCTTTTTTTAAAGAATTTATTTATTTTATGTCTGTGAGTGCTCTATCCATATGTACACCTGCATCCCAGAAGAGGGTATCAGATCACATTATAGATGGTTGTGAGCCACCATGTGGTTGCTGGAAATTGAACTAAGGACCTATGGAGGAGTAGCCAGTGCTGTTAACTGCTGATCTCGCTCTCCAGCCCCGACAGTAGTATATTCTTAATGCACCATTGGCAGTTATCTCTCCAGACTTGTCAGTGATACTTACTCTGAAAGAGGATGGGAATTGCATTTGTTGAGCACCCTTGTGTGGATATCCATGGTCTGGGCTCTGGGCCATCTATATTCATATTTCTATATGGCCATATTGACAACTGTTGGTTTATATTCCCTGTTCTATATGGTTTTCCAGAATCCAAACAGGCCTACATCACAGCTACAGTGAAGTGCAATTTTTCTCAGTTGGCTTGTTTGTTTAATTTTATGATAATATGCCTATATCTCATGTTTAATTATGTCAGGCTTGATTCCAGCTCTACTGGCATGAAAGGGAACAAATAACAATGGTAACACTACAAAATGGAAACAAACCAGTTTTAGAAATATAACAATTCTCAATCAATATGACAGGCAGGCACAGTGCCACCTGTCTCTAACCTCTACTGGGCATCAGAGGTAGGGATGCATCAGGCCAGGACTTCTTAGTGAAACACTATCTAAAAGAAAAGAGAGGGGAAATATGATAGAAATCATATACCAATAACAAGTAAAGAGGTTGAGCAAATTTGTTTCAAAATAAATTTTAAAATTAAATTTCAATAAAGGAAATATAATTAGCTGAAAGGAGAAAAACATTCTAGGCATTGAAAGGCTCTGTGAGTAGCTTTTATACTGAAAAAAGTAGATGGAAAATGAGACAGTAGAAAGAAGGAATAAGTGTTTCATAAAGTAGAATGAAAAGTAAGAAATATCATAATAAAGCAAAAAGTGATAGATTAGGTAGAAAATTAATAATAAAAGAGCAACAATTCCTCTTAGCTGACCTGTAGATTTCTGTTGAGTCTAGAAACTCTTTGTCAGCATGCCAAGCAGCGATACCCCATCTTTGACAATGTAAATTCCCATGCCTCTGTCTTTTGCAGTTATCCCAGGTCAATGCAGTGGTGGCCACAGGTGGGTATGTGTGAGCCTGCAAAGTTTTCTTTCAAGAGAAGTTCAGTTCCTAGTGAAAAGACATGTATTAAAATCATAGCTGGCTGCAATATTGTCAGTTTCTTGGTTAACAGACTGAATATTTTTCCCTACAGATAGCTTGCTGGGTAAGAGTGTGTCTCTAACCAAGACCCCAAACTACAATGAAAGTTTTTTTTTTCAGCTGTAAAGAAGGATGAATTTTATTTATACTTTATTTTTTTTTATTTCTTCAAGTTACATCTCAGTCACAATCCCTTCCTTACTCCCACCTCCTGTCCCACCCTTCCACCCTCTTCCCCCCAAGAGCTCCCCCTTTCAGTCCAACAAATGGTTCCTTCTCTTATAACAGTAAATACTATACAAAACAACATAAATAAATACGCCATATTTGTGAGAGTTAAATGGCTTAGCATACATTCCCAATGTCCAGTCCATGCATATTTGGCCCCTGAAGGTTTTAATTCATGCTTCCACTTTCTAGTGATTATCCTCGCCCACCCCAATTGCCTCTTTTCCCTCTCTTGTTTCTGCATGTTTTATGATCTCCAAGAGTAAAAAAATATATTTTAAGAATTATTTTGTATAAACTAGAGTTTTTTTTTTTTTTCTGGGAATAGAGGAGCAGGCATACTGGCTGACTGTGACTTGTGCTTGCTGGCTGAGTCTGGATCTCTTCCTCTCAAGGGGAAAGACTGTGAGATTGTTTCAGAACATTTTCTAAGTTGCTTTCTGCTTCTCTGTGATATTTACTTTTTTAAAAATAACTTTTTATTGGTTCTCAGAGTGTTTCAACACTCTCTTCATGGATTATACTCTCTCCATTGATGTCTTGAATGCTCTCTTAGAGTAACTTAGAATAGTCAAACACTATTTCGGTTCCTCCATCTTAGACCCTCAGACAACTGAGAAAAACTGAGAACAGGAGAGGTGGTCCTCCCTAGGCAAAAGCACACAAATTAGTTGTCCAGTGCCAAATGGTCACCCCTGAAATAACACACACAAATAACATTATATGCACTCGGCAGGTTTTATTTAGGAATATGTAAGTATATACCAGTACATATGTGCATGCAATAACAATTGAAGAAGAGAGTGTGAAGGAGAGTTGGGAGGGAGGAAATGAAAGGAAGGAAAGTAATTAAATGATAATCACAAAGGTAAACAACAACAAAAGTAACTGATCTATTTTATACTGTATTTCCCAAATGACATTTAAGCTGTAGAAAACAGAGTAGTTGTTTCATACTAAAAATGTACTTTTTTCCCAAGTTCATCAAACTTTTGAATGTCATCTCTAAGTCCATTCATTTTTTTTTCAGACTGCCTCTTTCCCCTCTGTAGAAACATGATGATACTTTTCAATCTCAAAGCAGGTGGGGTTGGATTTAGAACAGATTCACAATGTAATGATTTGCTATCACAATAATGCTGATGGATATAAAAAGGTTAACATTTTAAATAACTGAAAATATAACTACTTTAATACATTATAACTACAAAGAATGTATCAGATGCAATCTTTTGATGGGCACAGGTTTGATTACTTTTGAAAGGAAATGACAGTGACATTAGAAGCCAAATTTTTCCAGTCCTTTTAGGTTTAAACACCTGCAATATACTCCAATAGCTAAGAACAGAACAAGACCAAAGAGAAAATGGAGCCCCATGTGATCATTTTCAACATTATAATTTCCTGCAAAATTTGAGTGATTTGCAAAACTGTGATAGATTTTCCGAATAAGATGATGGCAAAGGCTTTGTGGATTCAAAAATAGTTTTGCTGAAGCAATGAGAAGTAATATCCTATCAGATTAGACACTGTGCATGTTTCACAGAGCAAAAAGAAAGCTAAGAAAGACTGAGAATGAATTCTCATCTGACTATTTCAAAGTGTTTGCTCCTCTTATTTTGAGACATTTGAATTTTATTTGCATTGTTTCCTCTCCTCATTCTCTCACATCTCTCTCCTTTCTCTCTTCTCTCTTCTGGGCATTGAGCTCTGGTCTTTACTTCTACTAGGTAAGCAATCTAATTAATCTACATACTCTCATCTTTTAATTCTTCCCTTAGTTAGTAGCTAGCCTTTTAGGAAAAAAAAAAACATTTGCTTTCAAAAGAATAATCAGTTATTTTAAGTAACTGACAATTTTAGAGGTTCAAATGTTAAAGATGGTTTGTAAAAACTAAAAAAATCGGAACAGCTCATAGTCCAAGAAAGGTAAGGAATGCACTCACACTGAGAGCTGAACCTATCATTTAGGAAAAAACATTGATAGTTTTCAAATGCATTCACAAGTTCATCCTGTCATGGCTATTGAATGAAAGTATGCACTGATTGATTCCACCTCATGTTGTCTATATTCATAAACCCTTGTTTGTGTCATTATCATAATAAGAAGCCATCTACTATTAGATTATTATGAGTGTCTTGGGTTATTCAAATCATGAGAATACACTGGCAGACAAAATTATTGATGTACAAAATTTACTTACTAAATTATTGGAATGTGATAGGAATGATTTAAAAAAAACTCAAAGAATACATAATGTTCTTACTATATACACAGAAATTTTATATTTGTTCATGATGAATATTCACATCCTGTGACATCAACCACAGTTTCATTTTTATTACTAATAGCACAACTCATATATACAATAAATTGATTATGACTATTTCATGTAGAACTGGAAACTAGACTTTGAAATGTGTTTCTTTATTTGGCTGTGACATGAAGTTATTTATGACAATACTGTACTGTATGAAAAAGACAATTTCTACATAATTTCAGTATTTATAGTTGTTTGTGATATGCTTATAAACCTTCCATTTAAGTGTGTAATCAACTACTTCACCATGAGTAGGACCAGAAATCACATTCATTCTAGTTAATGTAGATAAGTCATAGCTTTTTATATAATTCACAGCTAAATAAATGTCTAACATTTAACAACTATAAGTTGGAAAATTTTCAACTATAATCTTTTTTCTTTTTACAGTTCTTAGAAAATGTAAAAGAAAGTACAAGTTTGCCAGGCTCAGAATATAGCATGGACCTCAAATAGTTAATCACTGTTCCAGGTATTCATTGGATTCACTCACTGTATTAATTGGAAATTGACTTGAAGCAACTAAGTACAGCAGCTATCTTTCCTAGGTAGTCCATGAGATGCAGAAGCCTTGCTCACTGCAATGGACACTGCATTTAAATGAAAAACTTTTTCCATTGTACGGTTTTGGCTTCTTTGTCAAAAATTAAGTGACCATAGGTGTGTGGGTATATTTCCGGGTCTTCAATTCGATTTTATTGATCAACTGGTCTGTATCTATACCAGTAACATGCTGTATTTATTACTATTGTTCTGTAGTATAGTTTGAAATCTGGGATGGTGATACCTCCAGATGGTTTTGTTATTGTACAGGAATAATTTAGCTATTCTGGGTTTTTTGTTATTCCATATGAAGTTGAGAATTGTTCTTTCAAGGTCTGCAAAGAATTGTCTTGGTATTGTTATAGGAATTACGTTGAATCTGTATATTGATTTTGGTATAATGGCCATTTTTATTATGTTGATCCTATCCATTAACATGGGAGATCTTTCCATCTTCTGATGGTCTCTTCAATTTCTTTCTTCAAGGACTTGAAGTTCTTATAATACAGGCCTTTCACTTGCTTGGCTAGAGTTACCCTCAGGTATTTTATATTGTTTGTGGATATTCTGAACAACCCAGATATCCCTCAGCTGATGAATGGATAAAAAACAAAAAAACTGTGCTACATTTATACAATGCAATACTACTCAGCCATTAGAAAGAAGGAAATCATGCAATATGCTGCCAAGTGGATGGAACTAGAAAAGTTCATCCTGAGTGAACTAAACCAGACCCAGAAAGATGCACATGGCATCTATTCATTTATAACAAGATCTTAGTCATATAGTACAGGATAACCCAACAGACTGAAAGGAACAGGAACATAGACTTTGTTGCCTGTTAGTGGGACACTTTGCCCTAGTGGAGCTGCCATGTAGGTCCCCAATACAAGAGGAAGCTCTTAGCCCTCATACGGGTGGTGCTGAATTTAAGGGGGATGACATGTAGGGCATCCAACACTGGATGAGTAGGATAAGTGGGAGAAGGGAGAGAGGATGGGAGGGTAGGCACAAGAGGGGTGGAGAGACTGCTCTGTGAGGGAGATGTAACTTGAATTAATAAATAAACATAAAAAATGTTAAATTTTCACATAAAACAAAGTAAAACTTACTGGCAAAAAGCTTTCCTGTAATTATGTGTTTTTTCAGCTTCAAAATTAAGACCTTCTATGAATTGAAAATATAAATTTCAAAACTATTAACAAAAGTCAGAGAAGTCACACAAAAATGATGAAAATTTTAATGAATTCCTTCAAGACACTAAAAAATAGAACATGTATGAGGACCCTATAATACCATTCAGTAGGTAAAGCTTCTCCTTTTGGGTAAGTGACAATTGGATGTATTCTGCTGAGGTAGAAAGTAGTAAAATTTATGGTGGACAGAAGAGTAGTCACAACTGTGTAATTAGTTTTTCATCTTATTAGACCATAGGATTTTTCTTGCTTACACATGCAATTTAAAGATTCAATAATTGGGCTGTGCTGTGATTTTTTAATTCCCTGAAAAATTTTATGTTGCTCAGAATAGGCAAAAATACATCTATTTTGGCTGTAATTATGCCGAGTATTTTTAGCATCCTGTATACAATACATAAAGAAAATGTGAAGGAGAGATGTGTTCTTCATTCAGCTGAAGGTTTAATTAGGACCTCAATCCTATCAGACATTTAATAATTTTTTTTAATCTCACTTATGTTTTTCTAATGGAAAACAATGGCATGACAATTATATATGATTGTGGGAAGCTATTTATGGTACTGTGTCTTTCTTATATTCTTAATTATATTTTGCTTAGAGGTTAATGTTATATTACAACTGTAGTTTTTATTTTAATCTATTAGCATAGCTTTCCTCTCATTATGATTTAGATTTGTTTTTGTAGATTCTCATTTGGGATATTTTCTATTTCTTATCTCTTGGTCTTAGCAAATTAGTCTTTTGGTTACTTTTTAAAGCATTTAGAAGGTTAGGGAAAGAAATAATTTCCCAAAGTCATAAGCTTAAGCTTTTTATAAAAATATATTTATATGGTAAATACAGCCTGCCAGAGATTTTTTGTTTCTCAGTGAGTGAATATGATTCTTATTTAATTTGTCTCAGTCCTTTATTCTGTGACCTAGTGTAGGATGAGCAGGAGCTGCTAAAACCACATATACACTGAACATAGCCATAGAAATCCAAGAATAACACCATATTGCTTTTCTGCTTCATCCAATCATGTTCCTCCTATTCTTAAAAAAAAAAGTACCAAGAATTCAAAATCATTTATTTGTTTGAAAACATCATAGAACTTGTTGATATGGTTCAATGAAAGGTAAAACTATATTCATTTTCCATATGCGAAGTCTTATCCTATGTTTAGCATAACTATACTTACTAAAAGGAATCAATGGCTAAGAACTTCACAAAGTTACTTCAAATATTTGAAATAAATCTGATCTAATTTTAAACATCATGGCTCATTTCTTTTTGAATAAATGTCCCATATTACCTCAAAATGAACATGGAATGATTCTTCACAGATTGGAACCATGCTCGGTAGCAGGTTTTGATATGGTAAACACCAAATAGATTAATTATTGTAATTTATGTGACTCTATAACCAATACCTGTCTGGGTAAAGAATGTATTGTAATCAATCAAATTGTAGATACATGCTTAATGGGTGGAGAAATACAGCCACTAGTTCTGCTCATAAAATTTCGCTTTCCATTTAGAATAGAAAGATTTTTAATTAGAGTTCCAAACATCAAATATCTTAGATTTGGGGAAGTCTTCTGATAATATATGCAGTGAATAACATTACTAGGTGCTAGGAAAAAATAGACTTACATCAATCAATAGTTATTTGAATGTGAACAACTTTTAAGGAAGCCCTGGATATTCTTTTTTTTTTTCCACTGACATTGATACTAATTAAGTATCAATAATTTAATGAAACCTCAGAAGATTGACATTTGTAAATTGGTTCTCATATGGCACATAGATAGGATGCTCATAATCTGAATTTCAGACAAATCTCACTGCTCTATGCACATAGAACTCTGACACCAGTTTGGCTCCTTTTATATTTCTAACGGTAATTGCAGAAAATAAATAAATAAGACAGGTTTCAACAACAATCTTGCTGTACTCAACTGAGGAAAATACGTAGAATAATGGGGATACCATTAACTCATGCATGGAATGCCCAATGTTGGGGATAGGATATGGTGAAAAGAAACTATTAATTTATAATATATATTCCCTTGTATTTGTTATTTTTAACATGAATATTTCTTTATTCTATATCAGATTCACAACTTTGTTTAAATATGATCCAATCTGTCCATTAATTATTCCACTGGAGAAACCATGACCCCTCAACTTTTGTTGTCTTTATTTTGAAAACATATTATTGGCTACAGAATTCTATGAATAAAGGCAACTATTTGTTGTTTGCCATATTAAAACATACTAGCAAGACATGGTCTCTTGTCATCTTCTAATGAGTTATTGGAACAACTTGTAGACATGAAATTAACACTTGCTAAATTGTAGAAGAGAATAAAACAAATTAACCTGGAATAGAATTTAAAAATGGAATAAATTTCACATAGCAATATCAGATGTTTAACAAGCATATCTTTGTGTGTCTATCCATATGTATGAAGAGGATCCATGTGTGTGTCCATTTGGGTGTGTAAAGAAGAAAACAGAGGCATACTATTTTTAGACGTGAGAGTTCTGGAAATTAGTGGCGATTGCTAAATACATGCTTTAAAATGGGAACTGTCCAGGCAGCCACTGGTATGTCATTTCTTAGTTTTGGAAGCTGCGGGCCCTGCACTTCCTATATAAGCAGATATATTTATCCCTCTCAGGTCTCTGAGGTGGTTGAAGAATAGCTAGAGTCTCACAGTTAAATCTTGAGTTGTTTAGGAATCAAGAGAGTGTTCTGGATCTAAGAAGTTTTTAAAATTGTGAGACAAGTTAGTATGAAAGCTGAGTTAGATATAGAACTTTAAACTCATGGAGATGGTTAGATTGTAGAATGCTAAAGTCAGGTGCCAAATACATATGGATTGGACATTTGGAATGTATGCTAAGCCATATAACTCTCATAATTGTGGCCTATTTATTTCTGTTGTTTTGTATTGTATTTATTGTTATAAGAGAAAGAACCATTTGTTGGACTGAAAGGGGGAGCTGTTGGGGGGAAAAGATCTACCTTAAACTAAAAAAAAAAGGTAGAAGATGGAGGGTTGAGGGGGAAGAGGGTGGGAGGGTGTGACAGGAGGGGGGAATAGGGAAGGGATTATGACTGAGATGTAACTTGAAGAAATAAAAAATAACTTATTTAAAAAAAGAAAAGAAGAACCAAGAATTTGTTAAATTAATATTAAAAATCTTTGTATTGATTAAAGATATAATAGAGAAAGAACATGGGTGACTCATCTGCTGAACACCCTTCTTATCAGGATGCAAGTTACACAAAATCTAGTGTAAACTCTATCATTAATATCAACAGTATTAGATAATTAGATAACAGTATTTTTTTAAAGATTGAAATATTTTAGCAATTAAACAATCAAATAAAAATTGTTTAAAAATTAAAAAAGTGACTTAATTATTCCCCTTAAAATTTTAAAAATTTTAAGTGTTTTTAATCACAATAAAACACTTGATAGTTTAATTTTAAAATTTTAATTTTAAATTAGGACCAGTACCTAAGCAAGTCAACCAACCTTTGAAAGGGATTTTTCTATTACTTGAAAATTTACATTAATTTAATAAAATTAGGCACAAATTTTAAAAAGGGGTAGGAAAAATATTAAGTTGTCCTTATTAATATAAAATAGAAAAATAAAAATTTAGCACATTAAAATTACTTTTATTTAATAATTGATTCAGTGATCTGTTACAGATTCTAAATGTTAATTGCTCCCAGAGACCTGCTTGGGGTCGTCACTTTGCTTGATAACTATTGTCTCTGACTGGCTTTAATAAATTCTGAGGCCTATGATTGGGCAGAGAGAGAGAAGTAGGTGGGGAAAAGGTTGGGTGGGTTCTGGAGGAGCAGAAGGGATTATGGGAGGAAGAAGCCAGAGAAGGAACGAGAGGGCACACACATGGGTTAGAGATGGAAGAACATCATGGCACTTGGCCAGGAACATTGGAAGAGCATGGAGAAAAACAACCCAAGGGATATATGCATATGTCATGGAGTTTTATTTGAGTAATGGAATTATAAGCTAGTTTAGTTTTGCCAGGATTCCACAATCTAGGCTAAGGCTTGATAAAATCCATCAGGTGTCTGTGTGTATAATCATTTGTAATGGCGGGTTAATGATTAACACCACCAACCAATTAACCTTAATATAAATACTGCTAAATAACTTAATTCATTCTACTAATAATATTGTGTTATCTAACATAACTTAATCAAATATATGTTAACTGATGTTGTCAAACTTTGATTCTAGAATGCTATGAATATTTTGAATATAACCCTGTTTAAGCATAACTTTTTAAAATAAAACTTTATATCTCACGTTAGAAGAATTCATTTGTCACATTACTGAATTTCTTCATCCAAAGCTGAAAGCTATGAATCAGAAGTCTATGAGAATTTATATCATATCAAAGCATACCTGAAAAAGTAAACTACCTCTAATTTCCAAATCATTTTAATTCTCCCCAAGTCAGCTCTCCTAGATTAAAATTTTGTGTTCAAAATATTATCTGTCACAGTCTATATTTAGTGCGTGAACACAGTACAACCCTTTGTTATGGATCTCAGCTCACAGTAAACTGGTTCATGCTAGACAGTCCAAAGCATGATGAACATCTTCAAAGATCCATCAGTAGCATTTAGGGGCTTGTGTATATGTGTCTCCATCTATTGTATATTACTCATCAAGAATCACAATAAAGATAACCATGTGACAACCATTTCCTACTGTCTCTTGTCAAAAATTACTCCTGTCCACATTTTACTATAGTACTTGTTTGTAAAATAAGGGCTTCTTATCAGATCATAGAAATTGCTTTGAGTCACTGTATGGTAGACATTTTTTT
Organism: Lophiomys imhausi; assembly: GCA_907164525.1. Classification (NCBI taxonomy): domain Eukaryota; kingdom Metazoa; phylum Chordata; class Mammalia; order Rodentia; family Muridae; genus Lophiomys; species Lophiomys imhausi. The sequence goes on along the minus strand of CAJQZJ010032984.1, from coordinate 5,433,575 downwards.
TCTTTTCCAATTGCTGCTAAACAGATCACAGACATCTACTTACACAGTGCAATATTATCTACTTTCAAAGAATCTTTCCTATGCTTCTGTCTTCTTTTGTATGGGTATCTTTTCTGTCCTCTGATTCATTCCTCAAAAACTGCCTTTGCAGGTGGGCACAGTGGTGTGTACCTGCAGGTTTGGCTTCCTGGAGCCGGATAGGAGTCTGAGGATTGCTTGAGCAGAGGAATTACCATTAGCCACAGAAATTGCCTTACTTCTGTATTTGATTTTTATTTTGTCTCTTAATTATATTGGAGTCAAAATTTGTTTAATTTTTTAAACTGGAATATGCTTGAGGTTTTATTAATTAAACCTGTAGCTGTATATCTTAAATAAAATTAGAACATCACTAGGAAGATTCTTGGTTTTCAAACTTTTATTATTTGGAAAAGAAAAGGTAAAAGTAAAACATGTGTTTTAGTTTACTACTACTTAGAACCATACACCACAAGTTTAGTAGCAAAGAAACATTTAGTAGTCACAAGTTTATGAGGATTAGGGATCCTGGCCACATGCTGCAGCTGGGTTACTCTGTCTTGTCACTCATGAAATTGCAGCAATTATTAGCTGGAGCTCCATCATCTCAGAGTTCAGTGAGGAGGATTAATTTCCAAAATGACATTAGACTAGCCCAGCTCCTCACTCTCCCTCTCATTTTGTTGTACTCTTTGGAGTTTTCATGAATGTTCATAATACTAGCTAGCTTTTAGAGAAAGAGGAACAAGATAGAGAGAAGGGAGAGAAGACAGGGACTGGAAGGAACCTGAACTCAACAGGAACAGAATTAAAAGTATTCCTTTTGTAAGAAGAAACATAAAAAAAAATACATAACTTTAAACTTTTTATAGAAGTAATATAGGCCTACTTTGAGGGTTTAGGCTAAACATCACCTGAAGTAAACCTGGGAAACAGCAAAATCATGTCTCAAAAACAAAATAGTGTACAACAAACAACAGAACATGCTTTAAATAGAAAATGCTTTATTGTAAGTTACCAAGGTCCAATATATGACAAAGTCCATAACAGTACACATTTTATAGGCAAAACATTCAATAAATTCATAAGTTCAATGGAAGAAATTAAGTGATAAGGAATGGATTCAATGAATAAGTGACTGAAGGTGCCTTTTGATGACAAATAAATGTTAAGGAAAATAAAAATAATACAATGCAAGAGTTGATGAAAATATGTCTGGCCCATGCAGTTCATTTGTTGAAGAGGAATATTTGAATTGGTGCCAAAAGAGGAAACCCACTTACTTCTGTTTCATGATTTACAGATGACTACAAAAGAAAGAAAAATAAAAAAAACTCTAGGCTTAAACAGCATAGCCCTACTCTGACAGTGAGTAAAGTAGCAGCTATGTGAGATACACATAGGATTTCAACCAGCTGTATGTTTGCCAGTGTCCTTAGGACTCAGATGCTGCTGTCTAGGGAAGCATCCTCCCCACGAGGACAGTATCTGCACTTTGCATTGGAGCTTGCACCCTACCTTGGCCTGTGTTCATATTGAATAAATAACATATATTGATTAATACATATTCAAAGAGAATAAATATTTCAACATACAGTCCATTGAACATGAACTTTATTAAAGCACACATTTTTGGATAACCTTTAGTCAAGACATAAAACAAAAGAGAATCAGACCAACAAAGTTACCAGAGAGACAAACAGCTAAAATCCTGGGGCAGGGAGGAGGGAGAGTAGGTAAAAGTAAAGAGGTTAATCGATGACTTCCAAACAGAAATCAATCAAGCAGCTGGGTCAATATCCTAAGTCAACTTATCCACCATATTGAACTTTACTCCATTCATTATAAACTTGCCACACATAGTGAAAGGGGGAGAGAGAGAGAGAAAGAGAGAGAGAGAATGAGAATATTGACCATCAAAATTTACAATTCTTAAAATAGACTCAAATTATTCCTCCTATCTAGGATAGGAAATGAAAAACAAACACAGCAGTAGAAGGTGACATAAAAGAAATCAAAATTATCTAAATTTTCAGTATTTGACATATTTTTCTGATCACAAAACACAGATAAACATGTTACAGGATACAACTATAACGCAATTTTCCACACAATATCAAGAGGCTCTTCAACCATTGTAATTGCCAAAAAGGAAATATTAGACTATCATATTAAACTGGTTACCTGGGTATGTAACAGAGAAAAATACATTCTGACAGTTACTAAAGCAATGCAATTATTTTTGAGAATTGAAGATGGCATAACAACTTTATGATTTTTACAATAGTAATAAAATATCAAATCAATCTAGAGGGGGTTTGCATCTCGAGTTTTCAATTAATTTAACCAAATAGGTTTAACATGATTAGTCACAATAATTGTTGCAACCACAATCATTATTCATTATGTTCTTTTGTATGATTTCTTCTTTTATAGTTGGGATAAGTGAAAATGATAATGAAACACAGCAAATTTTCCTAGCAGACAAAACTGTTCTGTTCCATTTGAGTAGTTCACACTAGAAAGGACTTTTGTGGTTTTAGTAGCTTTTTAAGATAGATGGCAACTGCTTAAATAAACCCAGGAAAGTAGTAGTTAGGGGAAAGAATGTGCTTACATTTAATGAACTTGGTGTCCACATAGAAAATGTCTACAGATTCTTTGAGCTAATCTGAGCTTGCTTTGACATGATTCAGTATCTGATGCTGTTTTAACACATTCAGTCCCTAAAGGTTATCTTGCAATCCATAAATAAAGTCAAGATAGTCCAAAGAGGTTCTATTTCCCACACATAGAGGATAAATCATTATCAAGTTTGTTTGCTTTCTTTTCCTCACTAATAGATTTGAGCCTCTACTTACCATTAACCATGGGGAGTAATACTTAACCAAAGCTCTAACACTTTGGTTACAGGAGTTTTACGCTAGGCCTGTCTTCCTCATCTCACATCATGGCTTTTTTCCTCTTGTTCAATTTCTTCAGCAAATCTCTGCTAGATTCTGCTGCCCTTCACAGGTAAACAGCTATCTTTGTCTAGGCCAACCAATTGAGTGTGAATGTAGAGGTGACAGTAACTGAGTTTCATTTTTTTTTAAATGAAACTCTCACTTTTCAAGAAAGAACAGTATTCAACAAGCAGTGCAGAAATGTTACTAAAACAAACACTCATAGGTGGATTTTAATAGGATTCCCAAAAAAGATCCTTATACCAAGTGCCTTTCTCCTGATGGTGTTGTGTCATCTGAAGAGTATCATTTTTATCACTGCCTTAAAAATATGCTTCATATATCATATGATTCTCCAAAATGAATAGATTATTTCTGTGATTTATTTATTTATACTACCTGTGTTTTCTATTATTATTTAATATAATCTCCAGTTTAAATTCCACCAAACAATAGCACCAAGATCTTTTTTACAGTTCCATCTTAATTATAAGGAATGCATCCTATCCCATGCTTGGCAGAATTTGGTACAATTGGAACTTATCCCCAGACTGTTTCCTCAACATTCAGTGCTCGCATGACAATGCTGCTTGAATGCAGATACTTTTCTCACATCTGGAAAACTGTTTTTATTTAACTTAAAATAAAGGGTGCTTTGGAGTGTAATGTGTCCTCCCAACATTTATATGTTAAAGACTTACCCCATAAGTGGATAGTTTTTGGATCTGGGTCCGTTGTGACCTATTAGAGATGGATGAGTTTACAACAGTATAGAGTTCAGAAGAAGGCTGGTTACTGTGTATGAAGAGGAATAAGGAGAAATTTCTGCCTCTCAACCAAGTTAAGGTACAAGAAGAAGATGGTTACTTTTGAACAATATGTATTTTAGTTATTCTTTGAAAAATCCAAATTTGTAAACAACATATTTTGAGCATATCAACCTTCCTACCCACCTTCAATTCTGCCTTGGTCCCTACGTTTAACCTGATTATTTCTCTCAATTACAATTTCATGCCCTCTCTTTAAACACATACAGTCTCTCTCTCTCTTTCTTTTTTTCTCTCTCTCTCCAATTAGTATTTCCCAAATATGGATAGGTATGGGGGCCATCGATTGATGCTTGATGGATATGGAGGCTCTGGGAGAAAGCTGATCTTCTCTTCCCCTAGCAGTTGCATTGAAAAATGATATTTGGTAACCAAATACTTTCTAAGATACATGTCTTTATTCCAAAAGGAAGGGATTTTTTCCAAGAGCTATATCAGATGGTAACTTACTTATGTATTTCCCATTACTCAGAACTGTGGGAAATTAAGTGGTCATGGTCAAGTCACTTAGTATGTGAAATTTTGCTACAGTAGTCCAACCTTAGTTATGGTTACAAATCGCCTCTTCACAAATCACCTAATTCAGAAAAAAGAATTCTTTGCTCCCAATTTCCTTTATTTTTGATTTTCTAAAGCAGTTGCATTCATGCCAGTTATATTAATTTGTCTCTCATTTTGTTTGACTCTTGTTTCGTAATGGAATATTCACTTTCTGATTTTCCTGGTGACTTCTTAGGAAGACTAGAATGAATGATTTAATTATCGCAAATTTTAGAGAAGCAAGTAAATAGCATTAAGCCAATAGATAGGCAGTTTAAATGAAATGCAAATGTTCAGAAGAATAATGAAAAGTAAGCTTATTTACTAATTTGATTAGGAAAATTATTTTAAGTCACAAAAATTCAGAAATTAATGTCTAGATGTTTGACTAGTCTTTACAAAAACTCTTATGGTGTCTTTAGTTTAAAATCAAATAATGTTTGAAATTTGAGCTGATTACTGAAGACTAAAAATACCTTGCAAAATTCACGTTTTTCAAATCATTTCTGATAGCTGATACTTTTCTTGAAATAAAACTGAATTATTATCTCACTGTGAGAAAAACATTCACAAAATGGTGGACACCTGCCAAAATTTTAGTTCTCTGATGCAAGGAGGTGAAGCTTGGGGTTCAAGAAAAGATTTACATCACTGTCAGGAAGGACATGAAACACAGACTTAGAGGAAGAAATTAGCTTAACCTATGTAGAGGGCACAAGGTCCTTGTACTCACACATATGCATTAGGGAACCAGGAATGTTAAACATGTTGGGGGCTCTCCTCAGTGGAGGAAATAAAATACCATTCCACCCAGAAAACCAGATGGATATTGCTAATAACACTGCTATGACCTGTGCTATCTGTAGAGCCAGACCTCAGTCAGATTGCCTAGAATGTTTATCCCAGATTCTCCCTCCCTACACCTTTATCTTTATCTCCCAGTTAATAGAACCATCTTTAGGGAAGATGGCACATGTACTTTATAGCCTGCTGAACTCTACATCCTAGGCTTGTAAGCTTTAGAGTTCATCTTTATGGAAGAATTCACATATACTTTGCAAAAGAGTTTCTATGAGCTAGTATCTTAAGCTCAATTGTGTATCTGGAGTTGGAATGATTATTGTCCAGAAACTTTTCCCCAAGTTGTACCATGTTCAAATATGCTTACAATAAACCTCTTGTCAGACTCTCTGGAAGTGTGATCAAACCCAACAATGTGGTCTGAAACAAGTTTTCATTTTCACCTCTCTTTTGTTCATGTCTACTGCCTCTCACTGTGTTTCCTGGAACACCCCTCTGTATCCCCCTCTCCCACAACATTACAGTGCTGAAAACACTGGCCCAAAGCTTCCCATAGAGATTAGCTATCTTTCAGTAAATGACCTGGCTTTTTAACCTCATTGATGAGAACAGGTAAAGGAAACTGATCATTTAGAGTAGGAAACTACAGAGTAGCAGTTCTGAGAATGTCCTTCCTGGAGGTCAGTTTACCAAAGAGAACTTTGCTTCCTAGTTGTTTGTTATTTCTTATTTATGTGTAGAAACTATAAACAACCCCTTGCCCCAAATTGGGAGAGGACACATGGACAACTTTTGGGTGAGTCATCTAAAGTGATCACCTCCATATGCTTCATCCAAGTTTCTGTCATTAGTCCTCGAAAAAAAAAAAAAATCTGTGGATTAGCAGATCACTTGGTACTTTTGTTCCTGGGATCTGCTAAGAAGAATTCTGCCTTATTCTTTTCTCTTCTGGGTCACAGGGGTCTTTCTAAAGCTCACCATCGACAGTCCATGAATATTCAAATAAAGGATATAGAAACTCAGAGGCCATTTACTTACTCAGTGAACACTGTGTGTGACCATGAATATCCACTACTCTACCTCTTGAGTTAATTCACAATTGAAGCAAAAGAAATGGCTTCCATTGAACTCAAGGAGGCCTCACATTCACGATATCATCATGCTACTCAGCAACAATATGGAGGTTGTTCTGGACAAGAAAGGCTGCTTGTTGGTGATGAAGAGCATCCTAAAATGTTCTCAATCTCTTGCTTCTCAAGCAATCAGACAGCTGTACACCTCATTTCTGACCATCATCAATATTGCTTAGTTTTCGCAAAGCCTGGATATTTATTGCCACTCCCTGCTACTGCACCTCAAATGATATTCCCTGTTAAAACAACCTGAGAAATAGTACAATGAAATGGGTCTCATTGGAACATCCCTGGCCATTGTTGATGCCATTTGTACAACCAGTCACACAGCCTCTGAAGGTCACCACATGACTACTGTCTACTCTTCGAGAAGACAAACATATTGCTGCTGTGGAAGAGCCCTTGCTGCACCTTTGTCACTACCTTTGCTACATGACTCTATGTACTCTACACTGATCTTGGAAGAAAAGCACATACAAGATACCCTTGTGTTTGTCTCATCTTTTGGAAGTAATAATCACATTACGGATCATGTGATTAATACTTTCTACTAACCTAATGACAGCTCTGCCTTCTTCCTTTCCTGTGTTCATCCCACACTTCCTTCTAAATAAACATCACCATCTATAGTCCATGAATCCCAAAAACTCATGATATAAGAACCCAGAGGCCACTGTGTAGCATTTTATTCAACTAATCACTTAATATTGAGAAATACAAGCTTTTGTTTCCTTTCTTTTTAACAAACCAAATCTTTTTATCAATAGTCATCCTTTGAAAGGAGATAACCAAGTATAACTGATATTATTCCTCTTCTCTAGATGCACATTTTTGCGGTGGAGGGGCTTAGGAAATTTATAAATGTGAAAGAGAATAGCTAGGAATCCTTGACACCACTCTGTCTTTCTCCTCCTCCAGAGCAAAGAAGCTACTTAAAGATTGTCAGTTTTGCCCTGTTTTCCAAGACTACTGTATGTTTTGTAGCCTGTGGCCTGAAGATATGGACCAGCCTGGCTGTTGTTGTTCCATTTATCAGTTTATCCCTAAAACTCAGCAGTTGTTTACAGCTAAAGAGATGTTTGTTATTCACTTGTTGTATCTTTGTGCAGATCCTTACTGTTTCAATATCGAAAAATGAAACAACTCTGAGGTTCTTCTCAGAAATTCTCCATAGCTATAATAAAACAAGCAAAACAATCATCATATGTTTCATTGCAATGAGGCAAAATTACTTTTCACATAAATAAAAGATAAAGGACAATTACCAGTAAGTCCAAAGAGAAAAAAATCTCTTTTTACTTCATTATAATCAAAGTCCTTATAAAGTATGGAGAATTAACAGTAACACAACATACTAAATAATACAGAGCACTTAAGTTTTCATCTACTATGAACATGTAATTCTTTTGTCTTTAATTTTTTTTTGTTTTCAAAGAACATCTTGTTAAATGTTGGTTTGGTCAAATGAGATACTGGTTTTAGCCTTATACAGCCATATCTCAAAATGTTGAATAATCCAGTATCAGAACTACATATTAAAAATATGAAGATTAAGTGTTTGTGGCATAGCCTGTTTTACTTTTTGCCAGCATGTGAAAGGCTTGTGATTAGGTCCCAAACCACAAAAATACCAATTAATTATGATGATTACCAATGTCTTCATTAGTGGTCTATAAATAAACTATGCAAAGTATTGTGCAGTCAGACTCCTGGAAAAATAAATTCTTCCAGAAGGCTGTGAAACAACTTAATTAATTCAAAATGTTCTCCAGCTTATCACATATTATATATATTTGGGGACATTTGTCAGGCTATTTCATTGTTTCTTTATGTTACTTAGTACTAACCTGCTTCAGGAATCAAAGAAAATTAGTTAAGGATACACACACACACACACACACACACACACACACATGTATATATGTAAAAATGTTATTTTGAATGTTTATTTTCTAATTCTTTGGTGTTTTCAGATGATAGCATATTTCTCTTTGATGTTTAATTTCCGTGAACAGTTTCTTCTCCTAACATCTCTCTTCCAGATATCAGTGTATTTTTCTCACTTATTCAACAGTATTCTTTTTTAACATTTCTATTTTTAAACATGTTTTAGTGTTGCTTTGTAAGTAACCATTCTGAATCAAGCATCCACATGCATTCTTTCAAGCCATGAGTACTCCCATACAACGTAGCATTTTAAATCCCCAGGAAATTGGCCTGTACAAAATGCACAAAGAGTTTTCTGTAACCTTCAATTTCCAGTTGAGCTCAGCTAATGGGGATCCCTAGTAGGAGATCAGAGGGCTGGAGAGGAATCTTCTTCCCTGGCTCCTTTTTGCAGGTTGATTATGAACTTCTGCTCAAGGTCACAATTCTTGATAGGTGATTCTTGTCACACAAATCTCTCAATAGGTTTTAATACTTTCAGTTCTAAAGTTATAGCCAGTTGCTGTTTTGAAACTAACCCTTCCTACTTCATTATATCTTTTGAATTCTGTGTACTTGAATCTACCTTTTACAGAAATTATTTTATTTCTCAAATTATCCTCAAATTAAACCTCAAATTATCCAAGCTGAATATAGGTTTTACACAGATCTCAAGTGGCATCTTTCTGCGAACTTTTCAAACAATTCCAACACAGGATGAAACAACAACACCATTGATGTAACTTTTTATTGTAAATACTAAAGTTGAAACTGACTCAACTATTTGAACTTTCTTGCCACTAAATCAGTGTAGCAAATGCAATGCAGAAACGCAAGCAGAGTGAGCTTTTCACTCTTAGTCATGGTTTAAGTTTGCCACAGGTGCGCTATGTCAGCAAACGTGTTTTTATATATCCTATCCTGTGAATGAGTATATATCAGTCAGGGTCCAAGAAAAACAGAATCAAAAATGTAATTTTAACCAAAATGATCCATGTCAATAGATTACATGAATCTTTAATATAAATAGGCATCAGAGAATTAAATGTCAAGGAGAAAAAGTTATGTTAATGTGAAAGGACAATACAAACTATAGCCACCTTAGTAGGTCTGGGGTGCATATATAACTTGAAAGAGGGGCTCAGATCTCATAGAGATGCAATGTTCCACCTATGCTGGGATATGTTAAATCATGAAAGTAGGATCCAGACTTCTAAAGAGATCACTATGTGGCTATGCCACAGGGCCATCTGGCTGGAGCACATTTGAAATGTTACTGCAAATATTGAAAGACTGTACATTTATGTACTCTATTAAAGCCAAATATGAGAACCAGAACAAAGAGTTGACAGGAAGTAAACAGGAAATCAACATCAAATAAATAAGATAAAGGAAATTTCTTCTATCATCCTTTTTACAGCTTCCTCTAGTGTTTCCTACTGTTCAAAGTCAACAAATAGGCAGACACAAACTTTTTGGATTTACACATTAACCTTACAGAAAAGTATTTAAAAGACTTTAGCTGACTACCAAAAGTCATTGTACCCAATTCATTGTACTGTATCTCAGGATGTTGTAACAGGGAATATCATTTGAGGTACAGTAGCAAGGAGTGGCAGTAAATATCCAGGCTTTGGGAAAACTATGTAGTCTTGATGGCCAGAAATGGGATGTACCACCATCTGATTTCTTGAGAAGCAAGAGATATAGAACATTTTAGGATGCTCAACTATACTCTATGATTAGAAACAATATAGTTATAGCATTTCTGTTTGCCACCAAACTGTTAAGTTAAACTGCCTTAATTTTAGCTCTGTTTTTGACAGAAAAGTTAACATGAAAAGGAGACAACTGTAATATAATGGAGATATACATAATAGAAATGAAAACATGAAGCTTCAACTGTGCCATTGAATGAATGGGGGGATTGAAGAACCACTACCCCTACTTGAGAAGCTATGAACAGTTGATTGCTTCTGGGGAAGGGTGAGTCAGTTGTATTTAATGGTTTTGTTCCTAATAATTAGAGCAATGGACAGCACCACACTCAAGACTATATTGGCAACATAAATTCGACTCAATGGAGTGTTCCTAAGAAATTTTAAAAAGAGGCCATAGGGGATAAATGATGGAGGATGATTTAAGAGGAATAAGGGAAGGAAGATAGAAGGATATGATTGAATATATTGTGTATGTATATAAATTCTCAAAGAATGAAAAAGTTATCTATAAATTTTTAAAAAGAGTGACATTTACACTAGCAATGTAGGCACAGGGAGACCATGCCATTGAAGGTAATATAGAAAATGGAATTGAATCATAAAAATGATTCAAAAGACACTAGAATCAGCAGATACTAGAATTAAAAGTAGACACTAGAATCAAAAGACACTAGTATTATTACTGAAAACTAAATTCCTATACTTAGGAAAGAAATGTATGAGAAATAACATCATGTTCAATAAGGCAGTCAGTGGTATAAGGAATGATTTTGTCTAAAGCAGTCAACACTCCAGGTCTTCTCTACTGAAAAAAAACACAAAACAACCCAACAGTTTATAATGTCATCAATTGACATGAAAACATATGGCATACATCAAAAGTTCAAGCCTAGAACTTTGGGGAAATTCTTTTGACTTACTGGTAAGGGAAAATCCTATGTGGCTGTACTGATAGATGGCCTCTATCTTTTTCATCAGAAGCATATTTGGTTCATAAAGTGAGAACTTAATTTTCTCTAGAAGAGGGTATGGAGATCAGCCACTCTTTTCCATCTAACCATTGTAAGACTGATATTCTGGGAAGACCAAGCCTAGAAAAATGTATATTCCTTACATACTGAACTCAAAAATATTTAGTCATTAATTCCACAGTTCCTTTTCTTCTTCTTCTTCTTCTTCTTCTTCTTCTTCTTCTTCTTCTTCT